>JANHGB010014996.1:0-48227 GCA_026283785.1 Coracopsis vasa | reverse complement strand
GCGGAGGGAGCGGGGCCGCTCCCCGCGGCGGCTGGTGGCCATCTTAGTCCTCCTCCTCCTCCTCCGCGGCGCCGAATGCCCCCTCCCCGCCCGGCTGCCAGCGCTGCCTCCTCCCTCCGCTCCTCCTCCTCCCGGCTGGCTGCGGTCGCCGCTGCTCCCGCGGCCCAAGGAGGCCGCCTCGGGAGAGCCGGCTAGTAATGGCGGGCCCCGGGAGCAACCCTTCAGGCACCGGCTCACCGTCCCGATCCCTCAGCAAGAAGGCTGCTAGCAGAAGGGCTCCTCTGCTCACCCAGATCAGGTCGGCTTGACAGACGCACAGGCCCCCTTCTTAGTTCTAGAGCTTTTTATAATTATCTTACTTTTTAGAGCTGTGGGTTTGGTTTCTCCCCATCCTCTGACAGAAATCCCACTCCCCTCGCACTGCAAGCCGGAGTCCCCTCTCCTCTATCTTCTCCGCCAGCCCCTCACCACGGGCCCAGGCAGATGACAGGCTATCCAGCGTGCCGGGAGGAGAGCTGTCCCAGCTAGGAGCCTGCTTGTGGGACGAGGAAGGAACCGCGGGTCAGCGCAGGAGCAAGGAAGCCACCTCCGGTTTGGGATTGAGGTGATCTCACTTAGCTTTTTGTCAAGTGTACATCTGGGGGAAGTCCACTTAGATAACTCTAGTTTTGACCACAAAAAAGCGTTGTACATCTGTGCTGGCCAATCTCATCCATACAATCCAAATATTTAAACACTGAAATAGTTACTCTTTTCCTAATTAAGCCAGAAGTTCAGTTAAATTCCCAACAGTCAAAGGCTGTTGCACACACTACAACCCTGGGGCAAAGCCTCATCTGCTTGGATACTCCCGGGGAATGGTGCAAAGGTGTGTTCACATGTGTGTGACCAGATACCCTTCTGCCTTTTTCTAGTCACTTATAAATTCACATCCATCAAGAAATCAGCACCTAGCAGTCTTTCACCCCATGCCAGTTTTGTTTGGGGTGGTTTTTCATTTACAAAATCCCTTCTGAAGTCTTCATTGAAAAGACTAAATAGTAGTTTGGAGAATCTGGCTGCAGGGGTAAAAGCTGCAATAAACAATGAACAAATCATCCAAGACCCTGTATTTCACTGGCAAATTATACCTCTTCACTCTGCTAGGGGGTCTTTCTAAATGAAGCCATGTACCCTGTTGTACTTGAGGGCAAACGGAGTAAAACCCATTTATCCAGTCTTCCTTCGCTGGCTGTTAGCATCAAACATGTAAATCCATGTAATGTTTTTGCTGGCTGATGTACTGCTGTTCAGCTGGCAGTGGAAATCTTCCTGTTTCCATTTAGGTGGAGGAGGCCTCTGCATGAGACTCATGGATGTCTGGAGCGAGGCTAATTCAACTGCTAAGGAGCACTCACTGAAGATAAAGTGTAACTTCAAGCAAACTCTATTTCTCCCAAAAAAAAACCCAAAATAAGCAAGGACAAGTTTATAACCTCATTGCCTACACAATACAACATTGTCTTTACTTGCTAAAGGTGTCTTCACACATCCCTAAATTCACCATATTAACAGGAGCAAGATTTAGTCCAACTAAGAGCAGCCTAGGCTAGTGGGGCTGGAATGGGACTGACTGGCCCTTTGCAATAGCTGTAATTTTTTCTGTGAAGAATAGACACCATAAGAGAAATGACACAGTATGTCATCATATTCCTATCACTGTAATATGGTAAGTGGCAGAAGCTCTTCGACAGTTGGTATTCTTGTGTCCCTGGAAAAAAAAAAAAAAACTTAAAATTTATGCCATGTGTATCTTGTTTTGTGCCTCCTAACTAAATGCCTACTTTTCCCCACTTTCTGGATGTAGAGCATTTAAGCAAGCTCTTTCCCAAACACTTTCTCTCTACCCAACTGCTCTTTGCAGCTTCCTTCTCACATCATATGCTAACAGAATTGTCACTGTCAGCTATGCAAAAAAAAACCCCACCTGACCAATGGCTGTCTATGGCTGAGGCCACATGAGAAATGTTACAGGAATAGCAAGGGAAAATGAGGAAGGTCAAACCATGAAACTGTAGGCTTACTTTCAGGGGATACCTTTTGAGGGTGCTCAACACGTTTTGCATACAACGTGGAATAATGTATACACAAAAGGAAAAGTATGTTGAGTTACATTCTGTCACATACCAGACTGAAATATTTTGTCCCTGGAGTGAAGGCTGAGCTTGAAGTCAGTGGAGTGTGTGTTTCTGCTACAAAACAACCAGGGTCCGTACCTCAGTCCATTCAAAGCTAACATGTACGTTTCTTTGCATGCCTGAATTTTCACAGGTGCATTGTCCTTAGTTAGTAAGCCTTCCCAGTCTAGAAGCAAAACCATGATGCATGCTACTAGGCAGAATTTGGCCATGTTTGCTCTATTTTCATTCTGGACTGCAGCAAGGGGAAGCACTGATTTCATCAGCTTATTCCTACACTTATTTCACTTACTTACTGTGCAAGATGCCATCTGTGAATGGTAGATAGCAGTTATACTTCACAAAACAAACAAATCTTCTCTCTGTAATTTATATGTAGGAAGATACTTGCATCTTTCATATGTAAAGGATTAACAAGATCTATCTTAGCCAATTCTACTGAGTAAGAATCTTAGCTTACAGAGATTATGCTGTTCCTAATTCATTATAGGTACAGGTAAACTTAGTGGGAAAGCACAGAAATCTTCCAGAATGGCAGTGGGATTTGCACAGACAGCTGTACATCAGATACCAGTTTTGCTGAGTACCAAATTATGTTGCTTTTTTCTTCTTGTGGAGTTAATGCTCACTGCATTCCTGTTTATAGTCCCCATGTTTCAGTTAGTTGTCACAGTTCCAAGCTGTGATGATCCAAACAGAGTGACACCAGACATTCTTTTTACCTTCTCAACACCTCCTCTCCTCTTGCAAAGCTCATCACAGGTACCTCCTTATTTTTCTCAAACAAGGTGCTGGTTAGTAATTACAGTGTTAGTAAAGTATTTGCAGTTAATTTTTCTTCCACTTTGCAAAGCAACTATGCACAAGGGATTGCATCCATCCTTAAAAACCGTGGAGATATATTAGCTAATACCAAAGTACAGGAAAACCAGAATTGGAAAGAAATTACTACAAGAAAGTGAAGGAAAATTGCGGGAATTTTATTTCACACACCCCACCCCTTTTTTTATGATGTTCTTAAAAAAAGAAAATAACACTGTTTTCCAAATTTATGCAGCCTAACCTTTTCATCATACGAGATTTCTATTAATTCCTTTGAGAAGTTCTCTTCCCTCTCTCTTTCCTGCTTGTTTACAGATAACTTTTGGTATCGAATAAGAGGAAGGGTGGAGTTGTTGAAGTAGCTAGTGCGCTTATCATGTGACACTCATGGTGAATTTGGCTAAAATTTGAAAAGTTAAAAAAAAAAGAAATTCCCTTGTCACATATGTTCTTCAGAGAAATAGTGGGCTGCTTGTCAGAAGTTAATAAATTAAACAATCCACAAATAGTTTAGTGCTGAGCTCATAGCATTTGTAAAGCATTAACAGAGTCACCACAGCAAAATCACCAGCAACCCGATGGAGTAACAGTGGAAGACAGCAGCAGCCAGGGCTACTCCTCCTTCACCCTTTGGGGCCCAGCCTTATTTAGGATAAATAGCCTTTCTTCTGCTGTCTGTAGATGTTAGTCGCATAGTTCAAGTAATTAAACATTTGCATTCAATGCTGCAGGTTCAGAGTTCAAAGGTGGATGATTTATGAATAGTTTGCTACAGCTGAACATTGTGGGTTTGGATTTTTTACTTTTACGACAAAACCACTGATAAAACAGCATTGGAGTTATCAGCAAGAACAGGAGGATGAGGGGAAGAAGCAGGACAGAGGGCAGTGTAACAACAGAATTCCCAGCCCACAAAGCTTTAGGTCACATCTGTAACTGTAAAAGAAACCAAAGCTTGCAAAGCTCTCAAAATGCCTGCCCAGTCTGAAACTATTTGTGCAGAACAGAATTCTTGCTGCAGAGGTTACAAGCCTAGTCGCACAGCTAGTCACACATAACTGGTGTACAATGAAATATTATTACAAGATTCAAAGAATAAAACATTGATAGAAAAGAACATAAGCAAAACTTGCTTGTAAACAAGAATCACATTGTGCATGGGTGTACATGGGAAAGAGGAGGTAGTTAAAAAGAAAAATCAAATAAATTGCATTTTACTTGATATTTAGAAGCTACTGGAAATTTAGAGGTTGGAGCCATACTCCCTGGGTCTAAATTTTCACATGCCTGTATGCTGATGATTCTTATGGACTCTCAGACCTGCACAGGCAAAAGGCAAACCGCAGTTTCAAGAGCTTTGATTGTGTTCAGACCACCTTCCGCACATCCAGCGAAAGTGGGGAAAAAGA
Organism: Coracopsis vasa; assembly: GCA_026283785.1. Classification (NCBI taxonomy): domain Eukaryota; kingdom Metazoa; phylum Chordata; class Aves; order Psittaciformes; family Psittacidae; genus Coracopsis; species Coracopsis vasa. The sequence goes on along the minus strand of JANHGB010014996.1, from coordinate 43,819 downwards.
GCAGGTGGCGACAGAGGAGGTGCAGGTCAGCTGAGGTCATTATGGCTTACAGCCTCAAAGCCTGATGATCCCAAGAGTGAATCCGAGAGGATGAGATCACACTCGAGTGAGGGAAATGTGCTGCCATCTGGTGCCTCTGGAGAAACTGAAAAAAAATAGAAAGAGGGCTCTCTTGGTGGTGTGCTTCACCAGCAGTGGGGTCAGTGCTGCTGGTTCACTCCTACTGACCTCCAAAAACCGCTGGTTGTCTTTTTGTTGTTCAAAAGTGTTACCATTCTGCATGGCATATGAAAGACTAGCTTGTGAAGGCATACATTGAATCTCAAACAGGCTGAAAAAGTGCATTTTACAGTAGTTTGCCCAAAAAAGGAACATCTTCAAGTATTCATGCAATCTTTAAGGCAGATGATTTTAGGAAAGATGGTTTTAAACAACGTCCCTTAGTTCTGAGGATAACATACACCTTGTTTATTCTGATCAAGTTACGCATATTCACACCAACAGCCTGCAAAATGCTCTTCTATCACAAATCCTATATGTACATGTTTTACTACTGTGTATCAAAAGAAACTTGAAATCTGTACAGTACATCTGAAAAAGAACCAAGCAGCTGCTCTTTGCTATCAGGTTTTGTGAAACAGTTTAACAGAACAAAGATTCAGTGGGGTTTTTATGCAGAACTGACTTTGACCTTGACAACCACCGCACAATCTCCTCTAATGCCCACTATTTTATCCCATGAGCATTGTGAATTATACTTAGCCAGTACATGTCAGAAGCCTCAAAGGATACAGGGCAAGACACTAAATATTGCTTATTTTTATGATTTGCCTTTCACAGCAGCTTATTTCAGATTGTTGTTGATACAGCCTCAGAGGATGTGCCAAATATGTACTGAGACACTCCACAGTGTTAGAATGAGAGAGTGTTATTTTTGTCTAAGATATTTTTATTTTTACAGGCTTTCACAGAAAGCCATAATGGTAGCATGGAGACATTGAAATGACTTATCAAATAAAACCCCATATATTGCTCTATTTTAGATGCAGCAGTAATAAAGATAGCTCTTTCTGTGAACTTAAATTTGTTTGTCTCTTGACCAAGGCACAGGAAAAATCCAAGGCCTTCAGGTGAGCTTCCCACTGGAAGAAAACTGAGTGAAGTGGGTTACATGCCTTATTTATTTTTAAACACGTAATTTTTGGAACAAAGTGATCACAAAACCTTAGGTTTGCAATCCACTTTTGCACAGAAACGAACTCCCACACCACCATCGATTTTGTGGGGAGATATCCTAATCCAAGAATAGCTTCAGGATCATGGAATAATCTAAGAACCTAAGAGTCTTCCAAAGGGCTTCTTGTACAACTCCGCAGAACAAAGAGAAAGAACATGTTTATGAGCAAAGACATTTGTAAAGCTATAACTAAAAGGGCTTTCTTGTCACTGCCTTAACATGTATTTTCCCACTTTAACTCAAATATCTGGTTTCTCAAGATGCAAATTCAGTGCTAATTTTCTCTCTTCCAGTGAGTGACTGATGCAGCCAAACAAAACTTTTGCCACTGCAGGCTTCTGTTATGCATACCTGCAGACAACCTGAGTCTGTCATGGCTTCAGTAAGTACAGAAAATCATGAGAACAAATAAATTTAGCACACCCTCATTTCGTAAATCACTAGAGGGCTGCTTTTATTCCAGCTTTCAAAGAGTGGACATGTAATTAACAAGGAACATGTTAGTTAAAAATATGTATTATTACTTACCATTTATTATTATTTATCATGTCCTTTGAAAACAGCAAGCCACATTAACCCTTTGGCTAAATTACTAAAGTTCTGCAGAAAAAAAAGAAGCATTATTAGATAAGCTATATGAAGATTGATGTCACTTAAGAAAGGCTGATCAAAAACTTGTTATTTCCATAGTAAGCTACTTCCACTTAATTCCTAGCCTTAATGTATTTACAGCCACTTTATACACATCTGTTCCTAAAAAGCCTACATTTGCATTCAAAATGGAGCTGGATCCTCTTGTGAACAGTGTTGTACTGGAAGCACTTGGAGTCCTTCCTCTTCAACATCATTAGAATTGCTTGTTGGTTACATGGAGGGAGTCTGAAGCTTTTAGATGTGTACGGAGCTTACTGTAGAGGAGTAATTTCTTTGACAGTCCCTTGCCCATGAACAAATCTGGCAACTTGAAGCCCTTCTAATATTATTAGCCATGACATATAAAACTAGTTTTAAGAAACAACAAAAAATACTGTCAGTGCCTGTGGCAGCCTTGTTAACAGCAACTTACATTGTCAGTCTCCCTTCAAGTTATAGTGTAGGAGCGGCATTTCATTTCAAACATGAGAAGCGTTTTCTGTGTGTCCTCCATCTCCAAAGAGATTTCTTATTAGCCAAACTTTTGACTACTCCAAAAATAGATGATAATTTTCTGTAGTAGATTGCTAGGTGACTAAGGGCTACTTCTAAGCAAGCCGTGAGAAACACTGCTGGAAAGAGCCCATGCCTTGTCAGTAGGCTTAAACCAAGGATACAGGGTCCACATCTCCACTGGATCGTTCCCTAGGAGTCTGCCTATTGAGAAAAGTGGAAAATCACCAGGTTAAAATAAGCATGACATCCAGAGAGGTGAAATTTTAGTAGGGATAAGCTGTAGCCTCGGTGCATTTGAGTGGTCTTAAGGACAATGAAACACAGCTCATGCTATCTATGATCAGAATTTACCTGGTGTTTTCCAAGAGGTTATATGTGTTTGACGCTAGGCCCATGTTACCATGATACCACGAGATTTCCTTACAACCCCGATTAGTTTCCCAGAATATTTTAGTTGTCAGCCTGCAATTATTGCTCAGTGTACTTGTGTGTTGCAAACCCTCTGTTGCGAGGTTAAATAGATTAAATGGGTCTTAGCTTTTCCGTAGCAGTATGCATAAATCAACATAAATCAAATCTGGCAGCAGCATTGTCCATCTGTATATTAGCATATGTATTTTAAACATGTAAAAATGACACTTTACCTTGAGTCACAGGAGGAAGGAAGCAACTCCTGGCTTTGCATTGTTTCATCATTTTGGCCAACCAACTTTTGACAAGAAGTTTTTCTGAGAGGCAAAATGAATGCTTCACCAAAAGCTCTGGAGGAAGCCATGTACGCATGTACCACGGCAAAACTACAGGTTTTTCTCTCAACACCCAATTGCCACTATCAAATGCAAAATGTAGACTTCTTAAAAGGAAACAGAGCCACATCCACAGATCTATAACTGTATCTTCTGATGCAGAAGTGGTCATGATCACTTCTGAAGTTCAAGCCAGCCACACAGGTCAGTCAGACAGGACAGGGTTTGAACACTACCTTGCCAGATGTGCATTCACCCAAAAAATGTTTGTAGTTAGCATGTGGATTTATTTTATTGCTAATGGATAACATGTCTGAAAATAAGACATGGGTATGAAAGGCAATAGTTGCCCTGCATGATTTTAAGCTTTTAGGCCCTTCCTGCCACCTTAAATCAACTGATCAAAAAGCACACAAACTAACTTGCGTATTTATTTTAGTCCGCTCCTCTATTTCCCTGCCTCCTTATTCTCCATCACATGATCCTTTCTTCTTCAAAACACCAGACAGTTTTGTACAATGTCAGCAGTAAGAAACTAAGAGCAGGACTCTCTGGAATTTGATGTGCCTCTGACAGAAGACAGTCCTGATGGTATTACACACGTGCTGTCACTGCATGAGCCAAAATATCCAAAACAGCCAATGAAGACTTCTGAAAAACAGTTCCTGCCCACAAACTCCTCCTGGTGGTGTTCCCTCATAGGGAGCGTAAAATCCTTCCTCTCAGCCATTTAGCTTTCTCTCCCCATCATTTCCTCGTGTCCCTTCTGAAGAGATAAACCGCAAACCCTGAAACTGATGTTATTTCCGCTTTCTGGCACCGATCAGAAAGGCATGAGGATATGCTGTTGTCGTCAGCAGAAAATGCTGACTATAACAGCGGAGCAAAGACAGAGCAGTTCCTGCAAATCCTGTGTTCTGGGAACTGGGAAGTGGCCAACAGAGCTTGAAAACTCTTAGCTAGTTCATAGGAATACACGTGTCTAAAACATTCCATTTTCCAGCAGATGCTACAGGAATTAAATCAAGGTAAAGGAGTGAGATCTGTAGGGAAAATCATGAACATCATATTCAATTGCTTCTAAACTTTTTGGAGGTGGACCTGTGCAGACAACACTTCAGCTATTCCTTCATCACCTAATGAGAGATCACACAAGGAGATTTTTCTTCCCTGCTTGAAGCAAATACACAAACCATCTTTTTAGGTGAAGGGGGCAGCCTTGCTTAACTTTTCTTGTCAAAACCAAGGAGATAAGTGGCAATGCTTGCAGGAACAGTTGCTGCAGTAATTCCATTCTCTGCCATCTTTGAGAGGTGCCAATTTTTTGGCCACTGAAACCTCAGTTATCCCTCATAATGATGGATCTAGCCTTTTCTGTGATTACCAAAATTACTCAACTTTGGTCAAAGATAAGGACTGCAGGCGAAAACATGCAGAACTTCAGCCTCTGTGGTACAGACTCATCAGTTACAGATGTTTATCTTCTCATTCCCCTCACCTGGAAATCACAGCTAGTTCTCAAACATACCTATTTCAACTTTCAGGTTAAGACTCTGATGGAAGTAGTCGTCAGTCCAGATTCTACTAGAACAAGTAGTGCAAACGAAAAATGAACAAATTTAGAGAAATGCCGGGACTAAAGCATAGAACATCCTGAGTTCACAGTACAATTCATATTAGGAACTGAATTTGTGGTAGACTGGCTGTATTGGATTAATTTAAGGGACTTTAACCTTTATAAATGATGCAACCTTAAGCAGAAAGTATTAAATGGGAAAATAAATCAATATAATTTTATGTTACAGGTTTTGTCTTTTCCTCCATGACAGTCTAAAGACTGGGAGAAGATAAGACAAGATAAAAAATTCAAATTATGTTGGCTCATATACCTCCTAGTACTCTGAGAAAATAACCACATTTCTGTGACAGTTTTTCAGTGGTAAAATAGCTTCTAAATTCAAGGTTGAGATTGCTTTGTCAGCAGGACTTGATGGTACTGCTATACCTGTTGTAGCGGATTGTATTACGTGACCTACACATGCCATTCTATTCCTGTTTCTCTGCCACACAAACTGCCCATGAGATTTACCTAAAATTGAAAGGTGACTCAATCTCCCTATCCAGAATAACACTGATATTTTTGCATGAGTGTAAGCTCTAGCTTGCACTGTGATGATAAAATCTTTCCTGAGACACCCAAGGAAGATCTCTACCATGTAGGAGTTTCCATCACAGTTCCTAGAGGCTTACTGAGCAATTCACATACTTCCCACGTAACACATTTCCACCATCTGCAGCTTTCATGTGGTTTCCAGATGTCCTATTGCCATTGGCAGCCATTTGTAAAGCAGCCTTCAGAGCACGGCTTTCTTGCTGTTTCCAGGGCAATGCCAACATGCTCATGATGTAGCCCTGGCACATTCAACCACCATGTCCAGCCTAGGCAGCATCTCAGCACTTTCTTACCACCAGCCAGAAAGCCAAAGAAAGGCCAGACTCATCTTGCTTTAGCTGCTTGGTTTCTGATTTACAGTCACATCCTGCTTTTCTGCTTTTTGCCAGTTCATTTGGCAAATTTGGACTTTCTTGGTACCCTATCAGGATTTTCAGAGCTGAGTCTGCCCTGCCCTCTGGCAGCAGCAGGCAATCACACACACGATAGCTGGAGATACCTTCCCCAATTGTCCTCCTGTAGGTGCCATAGGGGTGGGAGTGTTGCACCAGCACTCCAGCTTAGGGTTTTTATCTGCACAGGAGCAGTGATTTGGAGAAAGAGGAATGGTGTCTAACAGGATACAGAGGGGATTTTTTGGAAGTAGGTTGCAAGTGGAGAGAACTGCTTGAAAGAGCTAAAGGCAGGGAAGGGCACAGAGTTTTTTGGGGAGGGAAGTGCTTTATAAGTTGAGAAAAAAGTGGAGATGGCCTGCAGTATCATCTGTGTGCTTGAATAGGTCCCACTGGGCTAGCCAGCTTCCTTTGGGAAACACTGTGTGTTCCTTCCCAGGGCTAGACACAGGACACTGGTATGTGTGAGGGGAACGGATCTCTAAGTGGGCTGATTTGCACAACTGCTTTGATTTCATTCAATACATATAGAAAAACTTTCATGTGCTTCTCCCCTTACCCGCTTCCCACAATACAGAAAAGGCTATTTTATTTTCACCTCAATGAGCAGGTGAGCAGCAGAAGTGGTCAATTCAGAAAGATGGTCTGCCCAAAATCGCAGGAGACATTTGCATGCTGTCATGAAAAAGATGTGGTGCCTGGATAGATTACTTGATTTCCAAGTTGTTGCACCTCGATGAATCATGTTATAAATTTACTTGGTGTTTTAAGTAGCTAATTCTGGGAAAGTATCATCTTTCCCTCAGGTTTTTGGTCTGTGAGCACAGCTAATTTAGGCATCACACTTCCATCTCTCGACTGGGTGGGTGTTGGATAAGGTGCTCATGGCTCTGTGGGACCACCAGCTATGTGCACTCTGCAAGGTCTCTGTGCAGCGGGCTGCAGGCTTGCCTTCAGGGCGGCTGGAACTTGAGAGTGGCCCCTCCAGCACCTAACATCCCAACTGAAAACCCAGATGAAGCATTTTCAAGCTATTGGCTCCACTTTGAGGCATTTTTGTTTACAACGCCTTGCAGAGGAGGTGCCTGGCACGATCTGTGTTTCACAGCCAAGCAGGGGGATCCTGCAGCAGGGCTGCAGACTGTTTGCAAGGGGGGAGCTGATCACATGCAGGAAGAGGGAATCTGCATTGGCTCTGAAGCTGCAAGCAGCTTCTTCTGGAGGCAGGTACACAACCAAACTCCCTCCTCTTCTTGTACTTGAAAAGTCAGGCAGCATTCAAGAAAACTAGCCTGAGTTTTGTGGAATGGAGGGCCATTCTCTAGAGACATTGGGAGGACCATCTAGACTGGCCCTTTTAGTCAGTCAGAATGAGATGGGTTTCATTTGTGCTACCAAAATATATTCGAATTTCTTACTCCCAGGCAAAAGTACTGGTTTCCAAAATACTGCATTCAGCTGTCAGTCTCTCAGGATCCATGTGAATGTGCTTCCATTTCCAAGCTTCTCCTCAGCTTGTCTCTCAAAAGTCTTGCTGTAGGGATTTTTGCTGCAATGTTTTGTGTGTTTTAAATAGAAATCATTAAAAAAACACAGAAAACCAGACAGCTATATTTACAACCTATCTGAAAAGGCATACCAGTATAAAATTTCCCATTTACTAATTGTTAGATAGAGAACAAAGCTTAATGTTGATAAGATTGATTTATAATGCGCTTTCCCAAATACCAGTTACTGAAACAAGTATGTGAAAACCAGGCATAAGCAATGGAGAAGTTGCATAGCATTTATAAAAATAAGTTGCTGTATTAATCCTCAGTAAAGCAATAGTTTTGTCCTTCTCCCCTCTAAAAGTATACTAGAACTACAGTAGAAGCAAAGGTAATATTATTAACCCAAATGTATTTTCACTTAGGTCAAGTTTAATTAAGACTTGTCTTAATTCAAACAGTAATATCACATCCCTGATAATGTTAAACCCCCCCTTTGCACTGAACACCATGAAGTTCCCAAGAGTTTCAGTGTTAGCTCAAGCTAATTATGTTTAAATTATTTCCTTTGGTGTACTGATGTAAAGATCATCATCTAAGGCCTTATAACAAGTGCAGAGAATTAAAGCTTTCTGCCACTTACAGCAGAGCCTGCCTTACCATTGCACCCTTGTGGTGGAGTTAGCCTGCTTTAAATGTTAATGCAGAAGGACTACCTCATTGCTTAGGAAGCCAAGCAATGTAACTGCCTCTTAAAATTCTTCCAGGGAGGTTTTCAATGTCTCTCTCTGGCTGAGTTCAAGACAAACAGTGCATGAAACCCAAGTTAATTTGCCTGGTGTATCCTACGAGCTCCCATGTGCAGCAGTTCCAGAAAAAGAAGCAGTTTCAGCTCCTTGACTAGAAGCCTTAGTCCAGCCAAGGTTAGAGCTTGGTCACGTACTCCAGTGGGGGCTTAGGAAGCCATGTACCAGGGGAAAGCCCTAACTTCTCCAGTGACTCAGCAGAGATGGGCAGCTCACAACCAGCCCCACACTGACACAAGGCTCCTACAAAACAGGCAGTGAGAGGGATCAGGCCTCCCCTGCCAGGCCTGAAATGTTCTGAGGCAGATGTATGAGAAAACCAGGCAGCAGGCAGGACACTGTCTGCTGGGCTCAGGTATAATTCAGGTGGGTTGCGATGTGGTAGATGTGACACCTCAAAGCATCGCTAGTGCCAGTTGTGCAGGGGTTAAAAGTTAGCCTGAAAGACACTGCACAAAGGAGAGGTTGTGCACAACCAAGCAGGCACTATTAGATTAAATGCAGATGTGTCATTTTTCACATTGATTTTCTTCTTCAAAACAAAAGAGCCAACTGCCCAAAATTGCTGCAGGAAGAAGGGACCTGGCCTGTAGTTTTACAGCACTTCCACCTGAAGTTTTAGTCAGAAACTTGTTTTAGTGCAGCTGGACAGCACAAAGTCTGGCAGAGCTTGCTTCCCACTGTCTCAGGATAGTGTACATTTGACAGGTACAATGGCTTGTCTCACCAGAAACAAGGCCAAAGTACGAAGAGCTACACACACACCCTTTAAGTACATACAAACCCCAATGATTAGCCACAGCTAGTTAATATAAGGCACTATTGGGCAATTAGAGCTCTCACTATGTTTTATTTAGAGGTGTGCACGATTCTTGCCAGATAGCACAAGTGCCTCATTTCCTGCACTCAAAGGGCAGGGTCTTAACAGCAGAAGTGAAAACCTATCCTCTTGCTGCACGTGGGACTAGCTTAAAACTTGAGTCGCGCTGAGCCGGGGGCAGCTGGCCTGGTAGCTTTGTATGGGAACAGCAACCACTTAAGGAAGAAAACTGCTGCTATTGCACCTTGACATAGGCAAGTGCAAGTGAAAAGGTAGCACCTAAATGGGGCTAAAACTTTATATCTTCCTTTCCCTGCGAGAATATGTTGCCTCTTCATACTCACTTGCAAAGGCTATGTCTGTGCTAATTAAATCCTAATAATACCAGGTTTTACTCACCTGTTCCTTTGGAGATCAAAATATAATTTCAAGAACAAGCATCAGTATTGAGAAGTCAGGGTGTAATATGTACGCAATGAATAAATCATAGTGTCTGTAGTATTCAGCAGTACATCAGTGGTAGATTTACTGTTAGGCTAATGGTTGGAGTCCATGATTTCAAGGCTCTTTTCCAACCTAAATGATTTTGTGATTCTGTGTTCATAGGTGACACATTACTGCCTGTTTCTGGAATGCTGTCAGATACAGGACTCACGTTGAAGTTCATGCAATTTGAATTGCTAAACCATGGAACTGAATATCCATTTTCTAATTGAGAAACTACTTGCAAGAGAAAGAGCAATTGTACCTTAGCTACGTGCAGGTTCTGGTACAAGCTGGACAAAGGGGCTCTGTGCAGTGTGGTTTAAGAGTTATGTACAATAACTAAAGTCAACTTTAAAAAGTCACAAATTCCCTCTGCTGCAACTGCACAAACAAGGATTACTTTGGCTGCTGCGCCAGTATCCCTGAAAGCAGCTCCTTCCGATTGCCTCAGCAAACACACCTTGAAAGGGTTTTGTCTGTTGAAGGTAAAAATTTCCTGTTTCTGTGCAAGAAACAGTCCAAAACTTTACCTGTCTAGCAGGAGAAAACTCACCAGTAACGTTACACTTCCTTTCCTCAGAAAAGCATCAGAAAGCAGGCTACAGGAAAGCTCCCTCTGTGCTTCTGTAGTTTTCTGAAGCCTGAGGAGGTGCACAGCACAGACGTGATTTGCTGATGGTGAGTGTTTAACAGATGTTACAGTCTTCGCTGTAATATAGAAATGAGGTGCACTTGTTACTCAGCTTGTTTGAGGTGACAGGAGGTGAATGGCCTTGGATCCAAGACTTAAAAGGGAATGAACAGTCAGGGATTGCCTGAAGTCTTGAAGGACAAAAAGTATGGAATTAACAGCAGGCTTTTTGCTTAAGAACATAACCTTAAACAGTAATATAAAGGAATATAAATTCTTGTTAAGAAATCTGCACCCACTGTACATGCTGTAGGAAATACTGGACAGGGGGATTTCTGTCCCAGTTTTATTTTTATTACAACACTTGCTTCAATGAAAGATTGAAACAGTCAAACCAAACCAGACATTATATGCTCATACCATTTACAGTATTTACATAATATACATATTTATTTGTTTTTCTGCTCAGTGGGTAATTATAGCAACTTGGAACAAAACTGCAAATGAAAAGAGACACTGGTGTAAAAAGTTAAACTTTCCTGTTGCTCATCATATTACAGTGCTTGAACTAACAGAAGTAAGGAGTGTGGTAAATGCACTTCTTAGTAAGCAAGTATAATCGTCACTATACAGTGACAGGTCCTGCTGAGGTTTATTTACACCAAGCCTAAGCTGGCAGGAAGCTATTGTTCTACCCAAAGAATTGATGAGTGAGTTCACAAGTGATTCCTTCTTCATTTGAACACTGAACAGCAGAATCGCAGTGTTGAACTTTCTCTTGTGCAAATACATAGCAATTAATTTCAAATGCTCTGTTGTATTAAATGCTAAAATATAATTTAACTTCCTTATTATACATGCTATAAAATGACACTAAAAATTTCAAGTTTCCAAAGTAACAATTATCTTTGTGTATATATATATATTCTCTATATAATTTTTTAAATTTTTATTTCTTTTCAAATACTCAGGGTAAAGATATACCAACTTGATATACCAACTCCAGTATGGCTGTGGTTTTTCATAAGCACCTACTAAAGTCCCATTAATAACCAAAGTTTCATCTAAAAGTTAGCTTTCCAGATATGCTACTACAGTTGCCCTCTCATTTTCTTTTCTCTTCCCTTCTTTTTAAAGCACCTTTCCCTATGTCCCACTCTCAGAAAGGCTGTGCTACCTTTTAATTTCAGGCTATGCTGCCCTTCTGGTGGAAAGGCTGAAATTCAGTCCCCTCCAATTAACAAGCCAAGTCATAGAGCCACTGATGGACAAGGAGGTGCCTACCATGGCCTAAGCGCAAAACAGAGTGCACAGTGGTCCTAGCTGCATGGTGTTCAAAAAAAGCAGCCTGTGTTTTACAAATTCATCTCTTCACCCACCCTAGTGATTTTCTCCATGATTTTATCCTCAAGTAGCACCAACCATTTAAAAATTTCATCTTTTTTATATATACATACATACATCTTTTAATATTTTTAACATATATGTACACACACAGACATATGTGGCATTGGTATGTTAACTGCAGGAGAAAAACTTATTTACAATTAATTGGAAAAATTAAGTTTTATCAAGTTACAGTATACCAAAACAAAATTGGCATTTGTGCTTTCTGTTTGTACAGGAGTAATTTCTGTCACTTCAAAAAAGTGTATATTTTTATTTGCATCAAGACATGTCACATGATGAAAAAAGTTAGAAAACAGCTAGAATTGAGAATTACAGAACATCAGCTTTTCTTATATGTCTACAGAATAGCTGCTTTCTATAAAATTCTCCATTCAAACATCTATGTGGTTACCCAAGCTTGCTTGAGGATCTTCTTAATAAATAACAACACACAGCAGAAGAACCATGTATCCCGTGTTGCACTGTGCACATTCATGAGATAAAAGCTTTGGCCTTCACTGAGTAACATGTTAATAAAACAGCACTTAAACTTCACTTACTCAGGACCTGAAAGTGCTTTCAAAAAGAAGGAAATACCCCCATTCTACATGGTAGTTAAGAGGCACAAGGAATAAGGCTTGAATTACTGTCTTCAGACACTGACCAGGGCACGAAAACCTAGCGGTTAAGCTCCAGATTCTCTCCAATCTGTTTCCTGGGTCGAAGAATCCCATTTTCTCAGGTAATCTCTACTCTTGGATGTGGATGCTTGCTTATAATCCATAACATTAACATAAAACCCAGCAGCTCCACACCCTGAACAGCCCACCTATCAAAGGTTCTTTTCCCTTGAAAGCATGAAATAGTTTTGTAAGAAGGTGCTTAATTAAAAACAGGGCTAAGTTTAACTTTCACAGCGATTTAGTAAATACAGGGAGTCTGACACAGCAGGCTGTAACTATCTCTTTGACCAGGCTAACAAGTATTTTCTGGCCAATTGTAATTTTAGCACTGAGCTACATTAAAGTGACCACCTGCCTCATTTGTTTATGTTTCAGTAGCCACAAGAGACCAAGGAAAGTATTGCTAAGATACACAATATTAAATAACTCACTAAAAACTAATGGTGAATTTTCTTTTTTTTTTTTTAATACAGAGTCTGTTGGGCTGGGTGCTGAGGGAAGGCTGCTGCCATCCTCTTCAGGAACTAAAATATGCAGCATGTGAACTGTTACTTTGCAAGCATTTTATTTTAGGACTAAGAGATCCTCCGTGTCCTAATAGGAAGTCATAGCATTCACATTTGTTTCAGGAAATATTCACCTCTTCCAGACCACAAACTACTCTCCCTTTAGCTGTTATCTATGTTTGTATTTGCAATGCTTTTCCACAGGCTTCTTGTAAATGGAGGTTTCTTCTAGTCCTCCGTTTTGACAAGCTACACCCTAAGAGATGGCTGCAGGATCCCTTTTTCGATGAGGTGAGATTTCAGGGCTTTATACACGCTTAGTTGTTGGTCAGGCTGAAGTATCAACAGCTGTTTCAGCAATTTGCTGGGATTTGGACCCCTGTCAATAAAAAAAATAGTATTTTTTTTAAGCAGCCACTCTAAAGAAACTTTTCAACAGGTTTCCATTTTCCTCTTGCTGCACAAGCAATGCCTTCCTATTTTGGGGGACACCAAACTAGGGATTTCTCCCATTTTTTCTCATCAGAATGCATGAGCATTACTGGTAAAGCATCCTCTTAACAGAAACTAAAAGGCATTTCTTGTATTTGCTGCCAAATGGAGATATTAAGAAGGCTTATGACAAATAAGATTCACTGATTCATCCTTAATCACTGTAATCAACATTTTTCATCAAAAGATCTTTTTTAGTTTATCTTCTAAGAGGCTGCTACACTAAACTTTCTGGTATTTAGGGTACACAGGTTATTACCTTTAACAGTAGTCACAGGAACATCAAGGCACAGCTTGAACTTGACATAAATCCTAGGCAGCAACATGCATTTTCTTAATAGTTCTGTATTTTAAGACATTGCATAAATCGGATCTAGAAACCTGCAATCTCCACTATGCTAACAGTGTGGAACATAACTTGTAAGAAATAGCTGTGGTACAGCTCCTATGCAAGGTTAAGGAGTTAATATTGTAAAAAGCCCTTACCTTATGAAACTGGTGATATAGACATGAACAAAAGTGGCCATCAAGTACTGACAATCAAAGCGATCCATTATCCCACCATGGCCAGGGATTGTGTCTGCGAAATCCTTTTGGGTGTGAAGGATGGAGAGGGAAAAAATTAAGATAAAAGTGATGGTCAGCGATTCCAATGAAACACACTAACGATGTTATCACTTGGCAGCAGCACATAAGGTCGCAATTAAGCTACAGTTTCACTGCACTGAGACAAAAGTTAGCAAGAGTCTCCTTTCCTAAAGGAGTTTTTAACTGCAAAGGTGAAGGGGTGAGAAGAAAAGAGATAAAGCAACTTGTCCACAGTATCACACAAGAGGACAGCAGCTGGTCAGGTGCAGGTTTGCCAGTACTGAGTACACTTGCACGCCTATACATACTCCATTTTGTAGCAAGCCTCTTAAGCTAACGGCTGTCATTTCTTGACTCTGCAGACTCCAGTTCTCCTCTTTAATATTTTTATTGCTTTTTCTTTTACTGGCAGCTGCTGCTGAAACTTTTGCTACCAGGGAACATGTATTTGCTACAAGAGAAGCATTAACCTGAGGACTCTTTTCAAGTTGTACTGCCCATTCACGTGCTGTTTGTCTCACTGGGTTCTTGGTAACCACAGTTAAAAACTATGTAAATATATTTAACACAATCAAAAACCCCTGTAGAGAAAAAATTGCCACTACTTCAAAATATTTCTCATGCAAACAAATCTCAATACAGTACCTTTGTGTTACCCCATCTTGTCCGTAGAACAGCTTTATCAAACTTCTCTCATATATCCTTTTTATCATTCACACTCACTTGTGAACTTCCTGAGTGAAAACTCTGACCCTAGTCATGTAGGGCTACTGCCAGCAAGTTAAATCAGTTCTATGCCACTGCCATTCCAACCCTCTAGTGGTGGACAAGCTTGAAGTGTCCAATCTAGCCTACATGCTGCCATCAGTAACAATTCCACAATATCCCTGTCTTCCTGACAGGGAAGTCCCTTGGTCACCACATTGGGGCCCAGAAATATATATATATTAAAAAATTAATATCTACTTTTTTTATATTCTACTTTAAGTGTTGCTTTCCAGAAGCATTTTTTCCCCTCAGAAGCCCTTCTTCATACAGTCTTTTGCTACTTGGACATATACAGGTATGACAGCACACAAGGCTGTAGCTAGCCAGACAGTGCCAGACAAGCTGCTTGGACCAGTACAAGAGAGGGGTAAGTACAAGCACATGTATGGGAGTTTAGCACAAACAGCGAGGTTGATATGTGTCTGTGCAAAGCACATGCCAAAACTGATCGACATAGGGAAAAACAACAAGAACAACAATAAGCAACAGGATAAGAATTACAGCAGTCCTACCAAGACATAAAGAAGGTCGGGAGAAAATTTGGGGCTGCCCTCTTCCCATACTCCTGCTGCCACTTAATATCAGCCAGGGACAACACTGCCACAAGCTACAGCGCACACCTTGCAATAAACAGAGGTTAGCACATCATATCATTTGCCAATACACACGCTTGTTACAAGGCAGCACTGTATTGGCAAAGGCAGCCAAACATCTCATGCTTTGGTGAATCTGACACATCAGCATCTGCATACAACACAAATACTATTGGTAAAACACAGCCTGCCCCAACCTGAAAAGTAAAACTTTTGTTGGTGCCTCTTGGGCATCTACAGATTGCCTTTCATGTCAAGTGTAATGTCTCACATCTTGCTTGTCTAAACTGCTTCTGCAACATGACTTGGAAGAGTAATTATCAACCAAAATACAAAACCAAATTATTTCCAACACTAAAGTCACATTCCTAAAACTTTGTATAATCAACATAACACATACATATATCTAATAAAACCAAGTACTGCTGCTGATGCTAAAAACCAGCTCAAACATCATCACACCTTAGCAGAAACACTAGGTACTACAACGAATGATTAAAAGAACCCAAACCCAACCCACCAATTTATCTAATTCAAATTAAAAAAAAACCAAATAAGACTGGCTTACAGGATTCATTACACACCTTGATTTTGAAAGCTCTTTTAAATCCACTGGCAAAGAATCCTCCAAATGGTCCAATTAATGAGGCAAATGTCGACAGTGCAAAGCTGTGCAACTGAAATGGGTACATATTCACCGTTTCCTACAAGTAAAGTAAATAGCACTGTATTTCAGTATGTCTGACCATAAGCATTTTAAGCTTCAATATTTTTAAATGGGGCTCTTACAGAACACATTTCCACAAAGCTCCAGTTTTTCTGACACAAAGTAATACTGTAAAGAAAGGAAAAGTAGACACACTGTAGAAAGTTGCTGAAAGGTCTGGTCATG
The DNA here is from genome assembly GCA_026283785.1 of Coracopsis vasa. Lineage (NCBI taxonomy): Eukaryota > Metazoa > Chordata > Aves > Psittaciformes > Psittacidae > Coracopsis > Coracopsis vasa. The sequence continues at coordinate 27,978 of JANHGB010014996.1, read as the reverse complement.
TGAACAGGATAAAGTATTCAGGGTTGCTACAGCAGTCAACTTTAACGAACAATGTGGTTTTCACCCAATCCCTTAGTTGATCATAAGGAATAGAATTACTAATTCCTTAACATATGATGCTACTCTCTTGTCTTTCCTGGCTCTTTTCCAGCTCTATTTCCTGTAAACAGTGGAGCTTTCCACTAATTCCTAATACTGCTCTAGTAAGTGGTCCAGTGCTCTTCACCCTCATGCAACTTTTTCAAGATAGATATGAATTTTGCCCTGTCCATTGTACATACATACCTTTGTGTACATACAGCAATAATGGGAGATGATATACCCCCATTAATACTTTATGGTTTGCATTTAAACAGATATTGTTCCACTCACCCTGTTCACAGATTTGAAATTTGTTTGGATCCATTCAAGTTCTTACAGATAAGAGAGACTTCACTGGAAACAGGTACCTGTCTGCCTTCCTGACACAGATTAGAAAAAGGGGTCTTTTTGTTTAAGCACTTTCCAGTCAACAGTACCAGCTCCAGCCTGAGTAAACACTATGCTGGCTACATCCCTGAGAGCAGAACACACCTCTGCTGGCTGGAACTTGATAAACACCATATGTTGCTGAAAAACCCTGTTCCCTATGTTTCCAATTTGAATCACAGCTGATGAACACCAATTAGCTTCTTGACTACTTTGTGCAGTTATCTTAGGACATCTTTCCTTTCGGCTAAATTATTCAGTTGGTCAAACAGAAAAGTTTATGAGTTGGAATTAAGTCAATTTTGTTGGGAGAACACAAGGCTTGACATCTTTTGACACCAAGCAAAATGTCTTCCAAACATAACATCTGGTCATATTCCTGAGAGAGAACATCAGGAATTGAGTAACAGAGGGAAAACCAAAACCAGGATGTTGCCCAAAAGAGGAGATTCAATTTGACTCTTTAAAGAGTGTTAAAACAAATTCTCTCCTCAAAAGGCTGACTAGAGCCTGACAAAAGTACCCTAGAAGTGCATGTGGAACTAGTATCTCTTTTTAAGATTGATAACTCTCTATTAGACTGTCACAGAGCTGGACATTCCCATCTCCTTGATGTTTACTGGACACATTTCTCTCTGCTCAGTCCACATAATGGTTTTGTGCAGAAAAATCCTTATTAAATTTGAAATCAACCCCACAGTCTCTGAAGCAACAGTACATTTGGTATGAAAATACCAGAGCTCCTTCTAGATGTAAGCTTGCTTTTCTAAGTACCAACTGCAGTTATTAATTGCTTTTAGTCTTAGGCTTGGTTGCTATAGTTTTCAGTTTGTGCTTCTTGAAACGACATCAATTTTCTCCTTCAGTGTTACACCTATGTAACAACAAGTAAAGCCCACTGCCTTCCCTAGCGCTGGGCACTCACTCTGTGCTGAGCCACTGCACAGGCAAGGGGAGCGCTGCAAACCCACTTGTTCTGCATTTATTCCAGTTACCTCCTCTTTGCCCTAAAGGAAAGATAATGACAGACTGCTTTGTTTCTATTTGGTATTCTGTTCCTGTTGGAGTGCTTCTGCAGCCTGTGTGCACTGCTTTGTAGGACAGGATAATTGATGACCTGTTTCCTGACAGGTGAAGATACAACAGCTCACTTAAAAGAATTTGCAAGCTGGGTGTGAGGAAAAGTGTTGGTGATTATATCACACGGAGCAATTACTGGTACTCATTCTTCATTCAGCACAGAAGTAATGACATCACAAAAATTTAAAGGTCGCTCTTCAAAAATAGGTTTGTCTGCAAAATGCCCAAGTGACATCCATTTCCAGCACAAATGGGATACAGGCCACAAAAATACAGGACAGTTTGCTCAGGTGACTCCAGCAATGCATTTCAATTCTGCTTGGGTGGCTACCTGCCCTGTCTGAGCAATGGAGAGGCTTATGCTACCAAACCAGTTCTTACCCTTCAAGTCTTACCAGCATCCTTATGCTTTCCAGAAAGGTTTAGAGAACTGTTCAAGCTGCAAAGTATACTTTCAATTTTAACCAAAGCCTTGAGTTTGAGTTTTTTTGCTTACCCATCCCAACACAGCCTTAAACAATGGTGGCAAAGGGTACTTCTTAATCTGAAAGAGCTCTGAAGGTTCACACTCTGTCACAAATCTGTTGGTTTCACTGTTATATTCCACAGGGCAGACAAAGTACTGATGTTGAGCCAGAAAATAGGAAAACTGAAAAGCAAAACAAGGACTCTTGAAATAGGCATTTGTTGTTACAGTTAAAAATCATACAGTAATGGATGGCTTTGTCATCACAAGATGAGGATAATGAAAATCTTTTTAATAACAACAAGATGCGGAATGGTGTAAAATCAGCCTAAGTTGCAGAATGCCTCAACAAGGCCGGCAAATATGGATGTTCCATGTGCTTAGTGATGATTTCCCAACTTGTTTTCCTTCTCGTATTTCTCAGATTCATACCTACTGGGCATTTCTGCATTATAAAATCCCCAAATGTTAGCCACTTATAATTTCTTTGCAGTTCATTTCTCCATTAAAACTCAAACTATCGCTTCTACCAAATTTGGCAATCACAAGTTCTGCTGACCTTGGTGATAAATCCCTCAGCTGAACAGTTCCTGTATGCTGTTGCAGCCTTCTATGGTAGCTTACATGTAGTTTACATCAGTGTAAACTACTTCTTAGGAGAAATTGATTATAAAGTACGTAATACAAAAGTACTACTTTACAAATCATAAATAACGCTATCAATAAACTTCAATTTCAAAATAGGGCTACAACTAAAAACTATTCTAAATACAGTAATAGTAATGGCAAAAAGGGCCAATATAACCCATTCAGGAGGTATAACCCTTGCCTAGCTAGTCAAGAATTGGTAGAATTCTCTAGCCAAACCCCCCATTCGCCCCAGTTCTCGGGCTTTCAGCAGTTTGAGATGACCAGATTTGTCAGTAATTTTGCTTCAAGAAAAATGCGAAGTTGAAGACCGAACCTACATAATAAAAGTCCTGTGGTTACTTACAATAAATCCAAATACAACTGTGGAAAAGAAGCCTCCAATGAACCCTTCCCAGGTCTTCTTGGGAGAGAGCTAGGCACAAAAGAGATAGAGTTAGCCTCATCAGTTGCACTACTGAACCCTTTTCTACTCTGTTTCTGGATCTTGCTTGTGAACATTAAAGCTCCTACTTGGTTTTATAAAGGTGAAATAGAGAATGTCAGCAACTGCAGCACAGAACATAATAAATAAAGGAACATAGCTAGGACCTGTCCCAGACAAGGAGAGAAAATGCCACAGTTTGGTGTCACTAGGCAGCTTGAGGGAACTGAGATCTCCCTTCCCATCTGCTGCTGCTGCCTGGAGATTGCTGCCTGCCTCTGGCCACAGTTGACCCTGATTAAGCAGCTGGGCTCCTCCAAGCAAAACACTTGGAAACATGCACTAGTGCTATGGCTCTGTTGAAACCTCTGCCAGCAAGAGCACATTCAGATAGTGACAGAAGCCTGGATGAGAGACAGTTAATGCTGGGGACACTTCTCAGGAGACACTAGCTTTCTACATACAGACTGGCAAACTAATACAGCCAATAACTGTAGGCATAGAGACACCAGTGCAGCAAGTTATTTTCTTCATCAAATTCTATTGTGTTTTCAATTTAGGAGCAGTTGAAAATCAGAACCAACTAAATACCCCAAAGTTAATATGGCAACACCATGAAAATATTCATGGCTTCCTGTAGGGTCTTGCATATTCAGTCAGAACAGGAAGATTACTACTTCTCAGTGCTATGTCAACAAGACCAAACAAGAAATAGGCTTATAAGATATAGCAGTTTATTTCAAATTACAGTGTCTACAATAAATGTGGAGTTAAATCTGCATATGAAATCCAAAAAGAACCAATTATAAATTATGACGTAGTAGGCTCAAACTGTATTATACTGTAATGCTAATATTACATTCACATTAATCCCAGTTTCCACTTACAAGTTTTCAGAAACAGGAGAGTCAGGTAGGTTTTTTGGCAAAATGTGTACCATGCAGTACACAGCAAAGTATTTTCTCCATAAACATGTTTTTGAACATGTTTATGAATATTACTACCAAAAATACTGTAAATTGTAAAAAAGCTTGTTAGTGAGGAAGTGCTTTAGTACATACCTTAATTAATGGAGTTTTGCCAAAGAAGAATCCAAAAATGTAGGCAGCAATATCATTGCAGATAACACTTGAAATTGGAACCAGAAACCTGGAGAAAGACATGAAAAGTTTCATAAAGAAAAAGAAAACTTGCTCAAACTTAAACACAGGACATAAACTGAAATAGCAGCATTCCTTTCTGGGATTTTTTTCTGTAGTATTCAGAAGGAATTATGTTTCATAATGTGCTCACCTAGTTCCCCCATGAGCAGCATACTTAGCTATACTGGTTTTAGTCTTCAGCCAATCAAGACCACTACAGGTCCATGTTAGTTCAAATTAAATTATGAGCTATAAGCATGAGCTTAATATGTGAACAGGCTGACTTTTTCCTATAAGGCTTGAAGACTGGTACAACAGTTAAGAAGAAATCAACAGATACAAGCATGTTGGTGGTTTTGGTAACATCAAGGCAAGCAAATTCCTTGTAAAGTTTAAGGGCATCTAAATTAAAAAAGAAAAGAAGTTTCTTTCTCCTCCTCTTATCAGTTCGGAGCAGCCTGTGTTAGTTTCTTAAGTGTTCTTTGCATGCAGGCAGCATCTGAATTTGTTACTCAAGCCTGTTAGCCTCTTTTTTCCACTTTTCAAAACAAGGATGTGTTAATATGCCAAAAGTCAGATTTTGTGACCATATGCCAAACTGCTTAGCACCAGTGGAAATATGAAACAATAGGTTAGTAGGCAACCAGGTTCAGGTTTTGGCACATGAACATGATCGCTATGAAAATAATCTGTTTATACAAACTTTGCGAAAGTGTTTGGGTTTTCTTTCTAACTATGAACACATCTTTTGTGCTATAATCTCCCCAGTTGTACATATATCAGGAAAAAAGAAAAAGGAGAACATGCAGTATTATGTCCTTGGAAGAATACAAATCATCTTCCATACATGCTTCTTCCTTCTTTCTCAACCTGTAGTTTACACTGTCCCTAAAGAAGTGTGGGGTTGGAAAACACACATTCTCTTTGAGAAGTAGCTTTACATTTAACTGCATCATCAGAATTTAATATACTGCTGGAAATGGGGCAGAAAGATGACCCAACAATTTCCAAGATTTAAACTCTTAAAATAATTTAAGTAATCTGAATTGATCTGAATGGGGAAGGTGGCCAGATTGGGGATTTCAAATTAAATGGTCCAACTTCAATAGCTCTGAGCAACATGAAGCTCCTGAGTAATTGAGAAAGAATTGCTGGATATTCATCCATTCAGCAAAATGCTATGGAAACTATTTAACCAAGCATGCAAGCAACCCTATTCCTTGCAAGTAAATGAAGTGATTGTTCAAAACTATCATACTTGTGGCTGCCAACCTAGCTAAAGGGGTTTCTGTTTAAATTTCTCCAACTCCCCTTCCAACTAGAGATTATTGCTTCTTTCATTTGTGCTGCTTTAACTGTTCGCATGATTATTCCCTAACCAGATCTATGTAAAACAACCAGCCTTTCAATGCAATAGTTACAAATCGGTTTATTACTGTCCCCTTACCAGATCATGCCTTCAAAGAGATTTTGGATGACAAGATGAGATTGAGTTACAGTGATCAGCAAAGTGACATGAGTCCATGCGAACTGTTAACAATGCAACAACACAACAGTTAGTGAAAACACCGATCCTGTACACCTTGATAAATACTGGTGTGTCAGCTAGAAGAGCTACTTAAGAGATCACAGGAAAGACCAGTTCTAGCGATAATGCAAGAGATGTTGTGCATACAGTATATCACAAATTAGCTGGCTTTCTGAAGCAAGTACTGAAACTTTAACAGCTTTCGCCGTCACTTACCTCCACCCAGAATTTTTTTAATGTGCAGTTTAACATCTGATTTAATAAGACATACACCTTCAGCATAAAAGCAGCAAAGAAGTGTAAGCAATGTGATATTCTGTATATACATACAACAGACGTGTTAGAAGTTTAACAATAAAATGGCAATGAGCTACTCATGAAAGAGTCATGGTACACAGATGTGGATCTCTCTCATAACAGAATAGCAGTCCTCTTATGAAACATGAACATTCTCAGGATTAGGAAAATCAAAGTGTCAATTTTTATGTGCATGATCATTTAAACAGTCATTTTCCCCAGTATTACTGTATGCACTTGGTGTTTTTTCTATAGCACCAGGGTACAATAAAGTGGTTTCCAAACAGCTTACCAGTAAAGATTCTACAATACATTTTATTTTCCAAAACTTGTAAATCAAGAACTGGTAGTTTTTTCCATGAAATGCCAGATTTAAACACCCTAAATGTCTGGATGATTTAACACTCAATGTCCTGCTTTAATTCTCTTATCATATGCTTTCCTATGGCAGCCAGCAAGAAGGCTGAAAAGGAGGGGTGCAAGACCTCACTAAAGGTTTCTGAAAATACTCCCTGCTGGATAATTAAAGCATCTCCACAGCAAAAGTTTTAGTACGTGTACAGTGATACTGGAAGTACAGTGATACTGGAACACCACCTGAAAACAAATGGCAACTCCCCTTGTCTGTCCAAACACAGTGTTGCCACACAGTGGATACACAGCTTCACTCTGTTCTACGGCAATTCTCAGGTAGTCAGACCTTAATGTTTTCTAGGCAGGCACTAAGTCACACGGCTGACACCCCTTTATTCTGATTCTTTTTCTAAGGAAAAAAACCCATGGAAAATTAATATATTTGCCCTATGCCTACCTGAAGATGAGGACTTGGGGAGGAGGGGTGGTAGATACGAAGATAAAGACTACCTCTCCTAGAAAAGCTGCATCTCCCTGTCATGCAAGTTCTCCACAAACAGGATGAATTTTTTTGAGTAAAAGACTTTTTTTACGTACTCATACAGGGCTCAGCTAAGTCCTAGTCTAGAATCAGGGATCCTCAATTCTAAAGTGCTACCTAAAGCACTGTAGAAACAGAGGGGTTAATATCCAGAGCTTTAGGAAGTCTTTAAGGTTGCACAATGCCCTGACTGCTCCAGTTCTTTAAAGGCAGCAGCTGTACTGCACTACTGTTTTATTATTGTTTCCGATCATTCCTATATAGAAGTGGGGTTGTTCAGTAGCTGGGTTATTTTTGGATTGGTTTGGGGTGAGATTTTTGTTTGGTGGTTGTTTTTTCTTGTTTTGTTGTTTGTTTTACCTGTGATGTTACAAAATTAGTTTTTGACCTATAGGACACACATAACAAAAAGGTTCATGCTCTTGATAAGCTACTATGTTGCTCATTAGGTGGACAAACACAAGAGATGAGAACACTGGCTTCTTTTAATAGGTTATTGATCTAGAGGCACAGCAAAGCAGATGACTAGAACTGCTGTTAAATGTCACACAATAAATCTTCCACATACAGGTTAAGTTCAAGTTCCCTTCAGAGTTCTTCAGCAGGGCCTCTACAAAGTAACACTTGAGTCACAAGAACCACTTCCCGCACTATGCTGAGTGGCTTGGCTTCAGACCTGGGAGGGAGATGCACACCCCTCTCTCCAGGAATCTCTTTCCTATTAGCCTATCACTAAGGGAAATGTATCACTTTCTATATGCACAAGGCCTCACCAATGACAGCTTTTATTGACTGAAAGGCCACATTCTGTGATATAATAATAATAAGCTGCAAGATGAAGAGATTCCTACAGCTCAAACCAACTTGATTTCACAGAGCCACAGAATGGTTTGAGTTGAAAGGGACCTTAAAGCCCATCCAGTTCCAACCCCCTGCCATGGACAAGGACACCTTCCACTAGACCAGGTTGCTCAAAGCCTCATCCAACCTCGCCTTGAAATTCACTGTACTGTTGGTTTAAGTAGATTTTCCACACCACCTCTTCCAAGCTGTTTTATGAACATAGGGACATGACTGTTTCTAGTGACATTCATAACATGAGTGACCACAGCAAAGTGGGTAATACACACCATGTAAAATTGCAGACGATAATGTTTCTTCACTAAACTCAAAACAAACATGCAGAAGCCTGTAAAACAAAGCAAGTGTAGTTTGTACCATCTTATATTTAATTATACTGAACTGTGATATATCAGTAATTCTCTTCTCTTGAAACAACTTTTAAGCCCTCTGTGGCTAGAAGCATTTGCTTGTATTCAGTTAAGTGTACATATAGAAATATTACTATTAGAGCAATAATTTAGTTAACATCAGCAAAGAGCATCTATTTTCTTACTTACAAGTTCTCATCATAGGCATCAGTTTTAGGGGAGACCATCACCTTTAAAAAACACTCAAAAACCAGGTCAACAAGCTGGCTTTGAATAATTAACAGAAACGACTGAAAGGAAAAGACCAGCTTGCCCCTGTCCCCCAGAGAGGCATAAGGCTGCATGCAACAAAAGTGTGAAGTGCAGGCATTGAAGAACTCAACAGACTGAAAGAAACATTCTGGGTGGCTAACAGAGCACCTCTTCTCCCCTAGGGCAACTTCCTGTGCCAGAAGGGTCAGACGCACTCAAAAGAACCCTGAAGAGAGCCCTGCAGTGACCCCACAATCCCAACGTGACATCTGCCAAGGGGCTCTGCTATGCTCTGCGTCCTGCTTTTGCTCATGACTGGGTTGTCTCACCACCCCCTTCATTGCCCTTCAGCAGTCACGAAGCATTAGTTAAGTTAGTTTCCTCAAGCCAAAGCCAGCTGGAAAAGGGCAAGTCCTGCAAAGCTGGTTTCAAGTTTGCAATAGAAGCACCTAGTAGAATTTTTGATTGGTTGGGTTTTTTTGTTGCTTTTTTTTTTTTTTTTGGGGGGGGGGTTGTTTTTTTTTTTTTTTTTAAAAAAATATTACAATTTTTTATTTTATCATATCAATCTCCTGACCCTTAGGCCAATCTGAGTCTTCAATTGATTTAATTTTAGGCTAACGTAACATTAACTGCATTGCTGAAAACACTATGGGCTGTATTTACACGTTCACAAAACAATACCCCACAAGAATTCCAGATTGTCTCTTCTTCCTACAGGAAAGGCTTTTAAAAAGTCTTTCCTTGGATAGGGAGGAAAATGTATTCATGATGCAAGCATCTGAATATCTTGTGAGAAAATAAAGCCTCAGGCATTTTGAATAATGATTTTAAAATATATTAGTAAATCTGATTGCTGTAGACCTAGCAAAACACTTGCACAATAAAGCATTAACCCAGCACAGTAATTACATACACAAGTCGTCTCCACAGATCGCCAAAAAAGCATTCACACATTCAGGTACTGAGCTGCAGTTCTTCAGCAATCAAAATTACTTCACGCCAACTTCTCTTGAGCACTATTAGCTCAACCTCCTCAAGACCATCTACTTGTTTAGGCTGTTTTCTTCTTCTCAGTGAATGCAAAATTTTGTATTCATCTTTTCACATGAAAAATGGAACTGCAAACACCTGATTCCCTCAAACATGAAGTGGGAAAAGAAACTGAAAGTGCATAAAGCTGGGGAACAAATTCTTTTTTTTGTGAAATAAGCACAGGAAACAAATGCAGCACAAAGTTCTTTCATTTTTGCAATTTCCTACACTTACCTGTTAAATAGAGTGCAAAAGATATAAACCTGTGGTAACGAATTAGGAATTGAAGCTGCTCTCTTCTCTGAACAAATGTAGCGAAGTAGTCAGCTACAGTCTCTCCATAAAAGAAGTAGTTCACACAGAGCAAAAAGTACCTACAACATACAAGAGCTAGCAGTTATTTTAACAAGATAATATGTATTTAAGTGTAATTCTTAAAAACATAACAAACAAAAAGCCACAACATAAAGCACGAGACAGAAGAAAAACCAGAAGGGTAGATGAGAGTAGTGATGAAAATAAAATTCAGGTATAAACCCAGTTTTATACTCCTCGTCTCTCCTCTGACAAGGCAATTTTCATTATTTATTTCTTCTAAAGCAATCATACTAGAAAAACAAACACATTTTGCTGGATACAGGTGGAAAATTCACCTAATCCTTAACTAGTGTTGAATACTCCACACCTATGCAAGTCCTTTTCAGATATTCTGTAAGTACAGAACAAGTATTGGCTATCGTCAGTACCAACACAAGCAATTCTGCATATTCTTCTCCTATATCCTAATAAGGGTAGTTTCTGATTTCTGGCTTACAAACAGGAAAAAAGTTACTTGCATAACAAATCCTTTGAGGTTATAGGACAGTGAATCTGACATGGGGCTTGAGGACCTGAATATATCAGCTCCTTTACTATCTGGCCTGAAGATTCTCAACTGAAAGAGTTACTGCTGCATCTCCTGCTCCACTTTACCACACACTTTGCCTTTTAGCTTTCTTGACCAAGTAATAATCTTACAGGTTTAAATCCATCAGCTAACCAGTAAATGCAGCTATTTCTACAACTTTCGCAAAACAATTTTGTGCGAGTATGTCCACACTCAAAGTTCAACTGAGGTGAAATGTCACCTTCAGCCATTTCTTTCTGAAGGATCTTCCCCTTTCATTCAAGACAGTCAGTGCACAATTAATTGTCATCTTTTTCATGTAAGTTCAAGTATCTCAGCTATCTAGGGTCAAGTTGGGATCCTTAAATGCCAAGGCAGCACACAATAAAAACCAATAAGTAGCAAATACAAAACCACTAAGAGATGCACTTCTCTGGGCAACATACTTCTGTCAATCACAGAAGATAAAAACTTATGATTCAATACTGGATCTCTGGATGTCTGAAAGCGATAAGTACTCATTCTCTTCTTCCCAACAGATGCTGACACTCACTTTGCAAGGCTTCACATCTCTAAATAAGCCAAATAGTTGATGTTCGGACTACTAAAAGGATTCTTTCTTCACACTGAAATGTCTTAATATTTAGTCTCAGTGGCAAGATGTTGGACTGAAAGGATCTTTGATATTAACTAGTGTGACAATACAGAGGAGTTGATTTTGAGCTTCACATACTAAAATAACGGTGGTCAACTGCCAAAGTAGAGTAAGTGGTAGAGTGCACATCTTTTCTATAAATTTTGGCAAGACTACAGAATCATTCATGTATGAGTCTGCTCTAGCTGTAATTCCAGAAGCTATGGAATAAAGCAGACAATAGATCAGTACCCTGGATAATCAGTCAGTAATCAGAGGGGAACAGATTAGTATTTACAGGAGAGTCAAAAGCAGGAATCCACCACATTATACAGTAAAGCTGCTTCTAGAACTGAAGAAGCAATGTGACAAGAGATAGGCAGTAACCTAGATATTTTAACTTCCTTAAAAAAACAAACCCAACACAAAACCAAAACAACCCAACATAGGTCATGCCTGAAGACTTATATCCTTAATCACCTTAGAGACTACATGTGTTCAACACCTTCCCATAAGTGCACAATTGGAAAGGATTTAAAATGTGTATGTTATTATTTTAATTCACTGTGTGTATAAAGAGAAGCCTTTAAGGTACCTGTTCTATTTATTTCTTATGTTAACAGGCAAAAAAATAAACGAACAAAACCGAAACTAAAGCAGTTCAAGTAATACAGGTGATTATTTGGCTATGCATATTTTTAGATAGCTTACACATGCTTAGTTCTGACTTAAAGCATATATGCATGCATACATATATGTGTACGTATATACATATTTATAATAAGGAAAAAAATTAGTAAAAGGCCTACTGACTTGTTCAAGTTCACAAGTGGAAGACAACTACAGAATCCTGTATTAGAGACAGATGTCAAGTTTTATGACAGCACATGACCTGCAAAAATATTATTCCGCTATGACAGGACATGAAGATTTAAGTGTTACATCCTTGCTTATTGATGTTCTTGCTTGCTACTCACCAGCTGAGGGATCTAAACCATGGTAAATCATACGAGTGGTAGACTCTGTAACCTATAGTAATGATTTCATGGTAACACTTCACTTGGATGCTTAACACCTAAAATAAGAGAAATAAAAAACCATGTAGATATGTTGCAGTTGTTTCTTAAAGGAAGTAGTACTGCAACCTGCATTAAGGGGAGATCCTATTCTGAATTCAGATTCCACACAGAAAACAGACAGCTTCAAAACAAGTCCAAGGAAAACTATAGCTCCATTTTACCCCCCCAAAAAACCTCACAATCCCTAGGCATGCTGAGAAAAAAACCACACTGGGCTAGCTGCAAGAATACTCTTCATGAAACAAAGGAAAACTGCTGATTTTTCTTCATTAAAACAGTTTGGCAGCAGCAGGTCAAACGTACTTGCTGTAAATAAGGCTCTTCTATTTCTTTTGGCTAGGTTTTATCTTTAAATTTAGTTTAAGAAATATTTTCTAGACCCAGTAGAAAAAAATTAGCTGTACAACACAACTTGGACACTCAGGTCTTCCAGTTGCAAACATCTCATTAAGGGCAATTAGCATTGCTGATTAGAAACAAAGCTCATCTAATCCAGGTTTTAATGTCACACCCTCCATTGCCTTAATTTTGTTTTGCTGATGTCAGTACTTCAGTGCTTGGCCATGCAAGTCTTGTAGTAAGTCCTGTCAGTCTTTGGTGACCAAAGGACTCTACCAGTTTTGCCTCATCCACAGACACCAAGCAGATCGCCCTTCCCAGATATCAAGTATTGCCAAACATAGGTAATTACTAATCCCATGCAGAGGCAGGAGTAAGAACCTACCAATGCCGACTGCACATGTCAGCATGCTAGGCTTTGCAGTATTGTCTTACCACCTGCATTCATGAATAAATTTCATCTTGCTCAATACGTAAGCACAGTTTAAGAGAATCTTACACCACCTCAGTGAGTTAATTTTGAAGCTCCCCTACCTTGTGCTCTTTCTTCTGCTTACCCTACCTTAGAAAACCTCAATGCTGTATGCAAGAACAACATTAAAGGACTGCATCTTACAGTGGAAAAGGTCACTAGGGTTCAACGACATGGAAGCTTGTGCCTGTTACCTTAGCAACTGGCAAATATAAAACGTGCCTCGACTCAGAGCAATCTCAGGGTTTGTCCTCCAAACTTCACTGGATTACCCTTCCTACAAATTTCTGGGTATTTTCAGTCTCATTATTTGGGTAAACTGTTGTTTAAATGCAAAGTGTTTGGTTTCAGTGAAATGAAATAATTAACAAAACTGTTTTTTCCCCTCCATTCTTTGAGACATAGTATCAAAATGTCAACTCTATGAACAGTTTACTATATTAGAAGACAGCTTTTATTTTATGTTACAACAGAGGAAGAACTTTATTCCAATTCTATAGTAATTTTAATTACTTTTTGATTCATCACTTGGTAACTTTGCCCATGATTGCAGTCTCAGAGTATAACACTAATATAATGAATTACACTGCAAATTGATTAGTTCCCTTTTGTTAGTTATCATCATTCTGAAGTGTAACAGATTACAAAAGGAAGGAAAAAAATACCTCTCTAAAATCACCTACACTTTAATGAGGCTTTTTTTTTGTTGTTTCTTCAAACACAATAAAGAAAATCCTCCACCAATAAAACAACGAATTACTAGCTTGTTACGTCATCCACCTGAGACCTTATGGCTCTCTACAGCTACCTGAAAGGTGGCTGCAGCAAGGTGGATTTAGGTCTCTTTTCCCAAGAAACAAGCAATAGGACAAGAGGAAATGGCCTTCAGCTACGCCAGGGGAGGTTTAGATTGGGTATTAGGAATAATTGCTTCTCAGAAAGGGTTGCAAACATTGGAACAGGCTGCCCAGGGAAGTGGCTGAGTCACCGTCCCTGGGGGTAGGTAAAAGACATGCAGATGTGGCACTTAGGGACATGCTTTAGTGGCAGACTTGGCAGTGCTGGGTTTAGAGTTGGACTTGATCTTAAAGGTCTTTTCCAACCTTGATGGAAATGATTCTTTGAATACAATCCAAAAGGTGTTTCACAGGAGGCCATGAAAAAAGCAAAACCACATTTTGACAGTTAAACAAACTTAAACTCAAAAATCAAAGTAGCTACCTAGAAGTACCAATTTCAGTGTTTTAGAAGCCATATTTCTGCCTCTTACTTGCCATGACTGGCAAAGATAGTAAAGCCATTATTCAATAAAAACATCAGCAATGATGGAAAGAATTAGTAAATTCTGACCAGATATGCACAGGTATTATTATTTAACTTCATCACCTAAAAATTCACTTTATCTGTGTACGTCAGAAAGGGATCTAGCTCCGTTCTACAGATAAACCAAAGGCCACAAGGCAGCCCCATAAAGAAGCAGGGAATTAACATAGCATGCCTGAGCAAAGGCATTCAATGCTGGTCACAGACAGTAGACCAGAGCTGTCTCCTTTCCTCAACTTCAGAAATGAAATTCTGGTGTCTTTGTTTATTTGAGTTTTGTTTTGATTTTTATTTTGTTTTGGTTTGGATTTTTTGCTTGTTTTTTGGGGGGACTGTTTTCTTACAACAAACCTCAAAGAATGTAACAGTAGGTGATGTGAACTGCACAAGCAAATGGATTACAGTAGTTTGGTAAACTTTAAGGCAACAATCATTCAACTTCTTAGAGTTACTTTAATTCCTACTTAAAAAACCCAAATGAATTACAGTATATAAGAAATGCTTTATTGACAACACCCAGTTGTGAATATGTTCAGTGTTTTTAAAAAGTATTTACATTACACAAGTAAGAGACAAATGCTCTGAGTTTACTGGTGTGGTTTGCTTCCAGTTCTGTTAGACACGATGTATAACAGATCTGCATGGCAGAATGTATTTAAACAAACTTACCAGAAGCATCAGTATAAACGATCCCAGGTATATGGCCAGAAAAAACCCAGAAATCATAGCTAGACTGAGAATTCCACGAATCCACCAATTTTTCCATCTATGAAAAAAAGATAATAAAAAGCAAGCAGTTATGAATAAAAAAAAAATGCCACTTCCTTTACTCACTAAAGATTAAAGTGTATTAGAAACAGTGCTTCTGTTGCTAATACACAGTGTATTACTAAACAGTGTTTAATAAAACAGGAAACACAGAATCAACCAACTATCCAACTAATCAGGATACACAGTAAAAGAAATTCAAGTTAGCCACCTTTTTTCTTCCTCCATGCTTCCCCCAAAAACGTCATTTGCAATTAAATGGATCAACCCCATACTGAAGCTGCTATAAAAATACATCATGACCCTCAAAAAGCAACACATAATCAGCAAGATTGATAGAGGCCCAGTCATGTAAAGGCTTACATATGAAAGAAAGGCTGCAGGTAAAAAGGACACAATTCTGAGAGTAACAGCCAGAAAAAAAAATCCAACAAAACCCAAACAGGCAATCACCAACTTTCCATAGCAGCAGAGTAGCTATTTTGCCAGGTATAGGGTTATCTTTTGAAAGCAGTCCTGTGCTCTTGTGAGTGCTGGAACCAGCACAGAAAAACATGTGACAATAAGGGGTAATGGATCAAAGTAGCTCTACTTTTTTGCTCTCATAAACTTTTGCAGCTGCAAGTGGCTACCTAAGGAAAGCAGAATAGAAATTCCTATTACCATAAAAATCACAGAATCATTTAGGTTGGAAAAGACCTTTAAGATCATCAAGTCCAACCATTACCCCAGCACTGACAGGTCTGCTACTAAACCATGTCCCTAAATGCCACAGCTACACATCTTTCACATACCTCCAGGGATGGTTACTCAGCCACTTCCCTAGGTAGCTTGTTCCAGTGATTGACAATTCTTTCTGAGAAGAAATTTTTCCTAATACCCAATCTAAACCTCCCCTGGCATAACTTGAGGCCATTTCCTCTTGTCCTATTGCTTATTACTTGGGAGAAAAGACCAACACCCACCTCACTACAACCACTTTTTAGGTAGTTATAGAGAGCGATAAGGTCTCCCCTGAGCCTCCTTTTCTCCAGGCTAAACAACCCCAGTTCCCTCAGCCATTCCTCACAGGACTTGTACCCTAGACCCTTCACCAGCTTTATTGCTCTTCTTTGGACAGACTTCAGCACCTCAAGGCCTTTCTTGTAGTGAGGGTCTCAAACAGTGGCCTCACCAGTGCTGAGAACAGGGGGATGATCACTACCCTAGTCCTGCTGGCCACACTAGTTCTGACACAGGACAGGATGCTCTTGTTCTTCTTGGCCACCTGGGCATACTGCTGGCTCATGTTCAGCTGGCTGTCAACCAATACCCCAAGGTTCTTTTCCACCAGGCAGCTTTCTAGACACTCTTCACTAGTTTCATTGCTCTTCAGACAGACTCCAGCACCTTATTGTCTTTTTTGTAGTGAGAGACCCAAAACTGAACAGAGTATTTGAGGTGCAGAATGCCTTCTTTGTAAAAGTAAGTGTTCCTTTAAAAAAAAAAACACAAAATCCCACAAACAACTGGGAAGTCTTTGATGATGATGTTGGGGTTTGGTTTGGGGTTTTTTTTGTGTAATTTCTAGAGTAACCAAAATGTTGTTTCCCAAATAGCCACAGCTCTACCCACCTGCCTCCAAAGGCTTGTACCAGGAAAAATCAAGAACTCAGTTCAATAAAAATGAAAATAATAATTAAAACCCTCATCACATGCTCCACTCTGCCATGAAAATGTTTCTAGTCAACAATAGTACCTATTTTATCGTTCATAGTAATTTTTCAGTAGTTTTTCTCCTCTTTTGCCTGTGTTTTGCCTGTGTTTTTCCCTTCAAGAATTTTGCCTCTAAAGTTACACTGAACCATCTAATCACAAGTTACTGCTAAACATAAAACCCCTACTACCACTTAAAGAAATACTTTCTAATGTTTTGCTTTGTATCAGTCTGTGTTTCATTGCTGCATCAGGTGATTCATGGGACACTCTTAGTTTTGCATCATACTCCAGTTTTAACGTAAACTTCAACTATATTAATTTGATTTTCAAAGATGTTATTCATTGGCAGGTTAATGGCAGCTAAAACCACTAACTGGATTTGTCTTAAGTATCAGAAGAAAGGCACAACAGGCTTTATTGCAACAGATGCTTTACGTTCCTCTATGACATGGGCTATAAAGTAGCAGCTAGCTCCTAGTGGCATATCTATAACGAGCAAGGGTCCTTTAAAAGGATTTAACTTCCCTTATGAATAATGTTAAAATATCATATTGTATCTTGAAGGCGTTGACAAGTGCAGCACTGGAAAGGCAGCTTCAGTAAGACAAGCTCCACAATGCAGGAAGCCACCTGACAAGTTGTATCCTAACTCCCTACTGGAAAGTTATGGATTCCTCTAAAGACCAATATTTCTGAGAGTTATATTGCAACTCATTCATGTTGCATGTTATGACAACAGCTCTGGTGGGACTGCCAGCAATGAAATTAGCATGTAATTTTGAATCTAGCATTCATGAAGCACCATGAATTTAATTTTGCACTCAAAGAACCTTCGTGCACCTTTGTGCAAACACTCCAATAAAGAATTTCAAGCATGTGAAACAGGAAAGGTTTTGCCTGCACCTCTTCATTGTAGGCTTTGGGGTATGACATGCAAGTGCCTTTTGGAACAAGTCTGATTTGGAGACCTAAGACTTTCTCAGCATTTAACATGGCAAGTGAAGTCTGAAAGTGACAGGAACTAGATACTCCTTGCACCATGATGGTGGTAGAGAACACCATATTCTGCCTATAGCTGGTGTAGTTTAGAAACATGCTTTTTGAAACCTGGGAACAATGAATTTGTTTACAGCTCCTAGACATCACAACACAAACAGACAATGGATTAGAAAAGGAGCAAGTAAAAAAAAAAAAAAAAATAGTTTCACACTGCTATTGGAGATACCTACTGGAGATCAGTTTTTATGTAAGGACTTGGAAGGTTTTTATCACAGTCTGGATTAGAGGTCCTTCTTCCAACTCTTGCAATGCCTAAAGTGCATCTAAAATATATGTTCGATATTGCTTGGTTCCTTACATCTTATATTGCCTTACTGAAAAAATGTGATGTGAATTGCCACCTCCAAAGGGTCTGACTGATCAAATGTTGTAAAAGGGACTGCATAAAAAAAATTATACTAGGAACTTTGTTATTCCTCTGTGAATAAGCAGATCCCCACAACTATCTATCTATCTATGCACATACACCTTTCCCTGCATTTGCTAGCCCTTAAGCTCCTTTGAACAGGGTTTGAAGGCAGAAACCTAGGTTTGGAAAGAGATGGTAGGAAAAAAAAAATGTTGTTTCAAAAGGTATGAAAATAAAAGCTATGTTGTACTTCACTATAAATAAAAATTATTCAGAAGTGCAATGCTGTCAGAAAAAGCTAGCAAAGCTCATCCAGAGAATTTACACTTCTTTCCTTTTCATTCAAACACAAATACCACCACCTTTAACTTGAATATAGGAAATCAGTTTATTATAACCTCCAGAATTAGTTACTCTGGATATCAAAACCAAATATTATTCTTTAGCCCATTTTATTGCAATGCTTAGACTGAGTACCGGCAAATCTTTATGTAAACTGTAGCTAAACATTGCAGCACTGTACTTAGAAATGTACACAGTAGAACAATCTTCTTCTGGTATATGCAAAAAATATTACACTGAAGGAACTGTCAAAGCATAAACGAATCAATGATATCCAGTAAAAATTTAACCTTGAATTTACATGCACATCATATGAAATATAAAACTGCAGAACAATCTGTAAAAATTAAAACTGCAACATAATCTGTAAGAATTTTAGCCAGCAGCTATTAAATTTGAGAGGTGTTGGGTTTACTATACCTGGCAGACAAGCCTGACAAAGCCCTTTTGAGGATTTCTGGAGTGCTGTCTGTTGGTGGAGGAATATCAGGAACATCTAAATCACTTCTAAGATCCAACTCACAAAGCCTTTTTTCCAAATCCTCTTCCTATGAAGGAAAAAAAGAAGGCAAACACCCAAGGTCACTAGTTATTATGTCAGGAAACATTATTCAGAGTCAAAAACATTGCTTTAGGAACTGATAATATTTACATTACCTTTTAAAAAGACAGCAGTGGTGTACTAACGAAACTGCAGATGGTTTAGGAGACAAATATATCCCAATGAATATTTATAAGAAGACCAGAACTCAGATGTTGTGACATTACCTACTGTGCTCAAGAATCTTCACATTCTAGGCACTTTTAGAGCCCACATAGAGAAAGCATGAGGATACATTTTTCCAGAAATACTACAACTGACATAGAACACATGAGTTTAAGAGAAATCTCCAACCCTCCAAAACATTCTCTCACATCTCAAACTAACCTTTTATGGAATAAAGAGAAGGGTTTCTTGGTGGTTTAATGTCACATTAAGAAACAAAAAACCAAAATGGAATGCATGAAAAATAGTCCCTTTGTACAATGAATAGAGGTTGCTGGCACAATCTCATACATACATACATGAAGACTTGAACCCTCCAGCTCGAAAAGAATAATCTAAAACCGAACTGTGAAGTGCCCAAGTGTCCTACAGAGTCTTACTCAGAATAATTTCTTGTATGACTCCAACACTGCAGCTGTTTCTTCAGTCTTCACTAATGACCACTCAGGAAGACATCATCTATACAGACTGTGTGTCTAACCCAAATACAAAATAGGCAGCACATTTTTTGGTGACAGTAACAAACTGCCACCATCAGAGTAAACTGTCAAGACTATTTTCCCCCACACTTAAAGCCAACACTAAAGGTGCTGATGTTTTCACAAAATTTACTTCACTTGGTCTAATGCTATAAAGACCCCAACTCCAGAGAGTCAGAAGGCTGCACTCAGCCCTGGTGCAGCAATAAGGAAGAGAGCTGCCTCTAGCTCAGTGTCTGGCTCTCTTGAGACCTGAACTTCCTCCTGACCTATCTCACCTCCTTACAATCCCAAGCAGCTTCAAGCCTGCCCTGCTACCTCAGGTTCATCAGTTCTTAACAGCTCTAGGAATTCTGACTGTGCTTGAGAAGTTTTTTCACCACCCCTATACTGCTATTTCTCAGTTTCCCACTCTTTCCTTATCACAGATCTCAGGGTTTTTTGTCCTTGATCTATTTCCACAAACGTGACTGCTTTTCTTTCCTACTTTCCCTCAACAATATTATTTTTTCCCTTTTTCTGAGTATTTTTGGCATTTTGGAAGACAGCAGAGGTATGTCCTCCCTCTTGCCCATCCATCAGGCACAACAGAATTCAGGTGGCCTACAATCCCAGCCATTGCATATTACTCTCTTTACAGGCTATCGCCTTTTCCTCTTAATCCGTTGGTCTTTGCCAGGGAGTTACACTCCAGTGTTCTCAGTGACTGACCTTTGTAAGGAACACAGGTGGAGAAGATAAGGCTGTGCAAACCTCAATGTCCAAAGTCAAGGCCTAAGCCTATACCCATAAGCCTATACGACAGGCGCAGCGCTGTCGCGGCCATGGGGAAGACGGGGGTCCCGTGCAGCCCTGGATGACTGGGAGCTGACCAGGGTGCTGCAGGAGAGCCCTCCCCGCGGCCCTGAGCTGTACCCCAGACTCCACACACACCGGTGCTCTTTCCAGTGCACTAGTCCGAGGGAAAACACCATCCCTTTCGTTTTAAAAGTGTTTTTCTCTTTTTAGAACCCGAGACCGTGAGCTGGCACTATACACGTGCACAAGTGAAACAGGGAACAAAAGAACAATTACCTTTTTTAATGTTAGGCCTGTGTTTTTCTCATCCACTTTAGGTACCACACGCATGCCCAAAATTATATTCTTGAATGGCTTTTACATCACTTACTTCTTTGAAAAACATGATCAATACTTTCTCTATTCCTTGAAACCCCACGGCTGAATAATTATTAGACAGATATTGTCTATAATTAATACAAGTTGTCATGGTTTAAACCCAGCTGGCAACTCAGTATCACTTAGCCACTTGCTCACCCAAGCCATGCCCCTTCTCCCCTCTCCAGGTGGGATGGGGAGGAAAATCAAAAGAAAGTAAAACCCTTGGGCTGAGATAAGAACAGTTTAATAACTAAAATGAAGTACAATATAATACTACTACTACTACTAATAGTGATTAGGGAAATAACAAGGAGAGAAATATAAAACTAAAAGGGGAAAGGAAAAAAGAACCAATAAACAAAAGCAGTGCACAATAAAGCTGCTCACTAACTGCTGACAAATACCCAGCCCAACCCAAGCAGCAATCGGTCCCTTCCAGGTAACTCCCCTCAGTTTATATACTGAGTATGACGTGCTGTGCTATGGAATACCCCTTTGGCTAGTTCAGGTCAGGTGTCCTGTCTCTGCTCCCTCCTAGCATCTTGTGTCCCTCCTCAATGGCAGAGCATGGGAGACTGAGAAGTTCTTGACTTAATATAAACACTACTCAGCAACAACTAAAACTTCAGTGTGTTATCAATATTATTCTCATACTAAATCCAAAACACAGCACTGTGCCAGCTACTGGGAAGAAAAATAACTCTTTTCCAGCCAAAAGCAGGACACAAGTAGAAAAATGCAGATAGGCTAACTGTGGTCCAGACTTCAGAAAGTCTGTAGAACACCTGAAAAAGCACAAAAATAAATTAAAAATTACTATGTTTGCAATGTTGCTATTTAGAGATGTTTTTCATAGTGCTGTACCATAGCTTAAGAAATCAACTATTGATGCAATGGGGGTGGAGATCACAGATCTCTTCCAAAGCCATGTTCCAATGACTGTGACCTACACTGGAGTACAGCAAACCCTGTACAGTTATAGAAGACACTAATCATTGTGCAGATGATGGGCATTAATCCTGGCCCTAAGACCATGCCTTAGCTTCTTTAATATTAATCCCTGCTTGCACACGGCAGAGATGTCCTCTCGCTTAAGCACTTGTAACTAAGAACACCCCCAAACCTTTTTGTTCAATTATAGGCATTTTGGTATTGCAGAACATCTTTCCATGCTCAAAAGGTGTTTAAACAAGAAAAACAAAAAAGACCCAAAAAACCCAAAACCAAACAAACAAACAAAATCCACCAAAAAAAAAAAAACGCCAAAAAATTAGAAATTAAAAATTAATATCTGAATTCATACTCCTCTGATATTTAAGACAACTGTTACTTATGCAGTTCATTAGAAGTAGTATTTTAGATTTACTTTTTCCAACATCTGAATTCACAGGGGGATATGGCACTTTTCAGAGTATGTGAACACCTTGAAGAAGGGTTGATATTTACCCAATGCGTTTTTCAGTAGCTCATGCTTCATACTGCTGATACTGGGAGCTTGGCTGGTGCAAACTGCAAGTTGCATAGAACTTGCATTTGGACATTTTTTAGCTTTACATTGCTACAACAACCTGTGGGAGACAACCCTCCAATTATCTTCAATTTTCCTTTGTAACATAACTCAAAAATGACCTTGAACACTTTATTTTCCAGTTAATTGCTATAATGGCCACAATCATTTCCTGAATACGGCATTTAATTTGCAAAGACAGAACCCACAGAGGAAGTTGTTCACTAAAAGCTAGTTATTTGTCTACTGCACCATGAAGTGCTTAGCGAATCCCATCACTGGGGGACAAGTTTTTCTTGCTAATTATTGCTTTAATTATTTTACATGATTGATCATAAACATTCCAGTTTATACTCACAAATAATGAAAATCATTATCAAAGCCATCAGAAAACAGAAAAGTCAAGAGTCTTGCTACTTCAGCTTGACCCTGCAGTAGAAGCAGCTTTGGAGTTCAGTATAAAATCAAGTGGCCCTTCCTTCTCCTCTTCAGGTCTGGGATTTGGCCAAGCTGAACACCCAGTAACAACAAGGGCCTGTGAGAGGTATTAACTGAAATGCCATGGGTCTCATACCATGAGCAGGTATTTATAAGGTTTTCAAAGGTTAATTGAAAACAGCAGGAGTTGTACTGTCATAAGCAACTAAGATATCTTTCAACCCCAACTTCAAATTAAATGTTTGAGCCAAGGTGTTTTCATTTTGTTCTAGTGTTCATGAACTGCAGGTGACAGAGCCTTTTACATGCAGAAGGTGTGCCACTCTTGTCTCTTTGATTCATATCCCAAGTGTCTACAATGGATAGATTTTGCAATAGGGTCATTGCTTGCTTCTTTTCATTTGAAGGCACATGAACAGTGTGCTCAAGAGAACCTATTTGATCACTCCATATAATACAAGTCCAAAAGGGTGAGGTGATGCAGGCCTAAAAAGTACAGGGAAGAAAGCAAACATGACAGTTATTCACACGCTACAATCAGCTCAGCACATAATAAAAACGTTTATCTGAAACACTACTATGCTCATCAGTTTTCATCATTTCCAAAGTATCCCAAGACAAAGGTTTATTTAGTTATACGGTTCTGTTTTGTTTTAATTTTGGTATTCTTAAGACTTTCATGCCTAAGTTAGATATTCTTTGTAAGACCATAAATACTTGGCCATACAAAGGAGGAACTCAAACAGTCAGAAGCTTGAGCCTCCCTAACAGGAGTTCAAGATGTGACATCTTGCCACAAATTAAGCTTCTATGTGGATTTCTGCTTGCTGACTACTTCATAACACCTACCAGAGTATAGCCGTGTGTCATGCAGAAAAAAAATAGACACGTCAATCATTCATCATCTAAAAGAATATACGCATCTGAATTGCTGTTTTGTACCACATGCTCTCCCCACTACAATTAACACGTGCCAATTGAACCACACACAGAATTATTATAGTTACAAAAGCACTTGCAATGTTTCGCATGTACTGCATTTTTTCCAGGACACAATAAGGAATTCCCAAGTACCCAGCAAATACATCTTTCTTGGAAAATGCACTATCTACAGAAAAAGCGAATGAGAAAACAAAGATATTTTCCAATAGCTTATGTGAAAAAATAATAAGAAAAAAAGTTAGCAAGCAAAAGAATTGTTGTCATTTTACCTGTGGAAGTGTTACTTAAAGTAAGTTTTCTCCTCCAGCTTTGACCTTTCCACAGTATCTCTCACAAGCTTTACAATGAAGTCAATAGTTTAGACCACATCACAGCATATCTAATTAGATGTACCTTGATACCTTCCTCTAAAGTCAAGATATCAAAGTGTCAGAAGATACTGAATAATGAAACCTTTTTTTCCGATCTGTTAAAGCCTGACATATGCAGAAACACAAACAAGAGAACTGCACACACCGAATCCAAGACTGAAACCTACAGATCCTTTACTATCTGCATCAAAACTAATTCACCACCACTTCCACGAAAACAGAGGTTTGGAAAGTCAGCTCTCATTATTACCATGCTTGCAGCAGACAGATTAGAGGTCAGACTTCTCTGTGAAAATTAAGTAGATCCATTTTCTGGGTATTCCAAAAGAAGTAAGTCATATGAAGTAACTAAGTGATCTATGATAGACTCCATTGTTCCACCATAACCCATACTGCCATTTACCTCCAAGTAGGTCTGGGAGGTTTCGGGCATCAAAGACTCAAGTCCCAAACCCAGTTTCACAGGTCTGAGCAACTTAAATAGCAATTGATTCCCTGGAAAGGCTGTCTCATGGAACAGAAGCAGCTTTTTCAACACCAAAGCAGAAACAGTGGTCAGTAATTCTGGGCTTTTTTAAGTTACAAATAATTAACAATGACCTTAGGCACACAGTCCCTTGTTCCCATGGGCAGCAATGCAACACGATTCCACCGCCCCCTCCCCATCCTACTCTGACAATTCTGCCCAGCACAAAGGCTAACAACTGTGGTTACTTCCAGGATACCCTCATTTTTTTTAAGTATCTGAAAACAGTGTCATTTGTCTTCAGTAAAAAATGCAAACAACTGGAACTTTAAAAGAAGTGTGAACACAGAGAGATCAATCTGTAAAACTTTAACTGACTTATACATATTACGTATTTGAATGCCAAGTCATTCCTCTTGCTCCCAAGGGCCGCAGAGTGTGTATGGAGGTACTGACAAGACATTCTTAGGAAAAGAGTCTCTAGCGCAAGCAGCAGCAAGTAAGAAAGGGGCAACCAAAAAATCACTCCTGTATGCCACAGAAACAACAGACTCGTGGAACTGTAAAGCCATACAGGGCAAAGGCATGTTCATGGGAACTTCACAAGAAGTCAGTTGCTCACTAGCTTGTTGAGCCAATTAAGGCATTCAGACTTGCAAAGCCTGGAAACTTCAGGAAGAAGCTTCACTAAGAGCATGCCATATTCCTTCATATAAACCCAGTGAAGTTAACTTTTATTTGAAATTATATGGACATAGAAATGGCTACCAACTGTTTCCAGTTACTGGTAAAAAACCCACATGTAGATGAGAAAAAAAACCCAAAACCCAGCCTTACTTAGAGTCAGTAGGAAATGAGCATCTATGGACATAGTAAGCATAACATGAAAAGTATCAGACTACATACTGAAAATAGGACTAAAAGTACAGAAGATAAACCCCTGCAAACATTTGGTGTTTGTGAAGTTCTTCAGCAAACACAGAGCACTCCTCCACTTTGCCAAACAAGGTGCTTTAAAGCGCATCGCCTTTATGTATCTGGAAGTCTGAATTAATAGGGTCAACAACAGCAGAAGCAGCACAAAGCAGTTACCATATGAAAGGAGACAACCAAGTTTTCTCCTTCATTACAAGCAGAGTGAGAGGGAGATGTTCCTGAGCTGTGTACTAAGGAAGCAGTGCAAACCCACTGCACCATGGTCACCCTGGGAAGTTATGAAGAAAAGAACAAGTTTGGGCTCTAAATATGCAATTACTACACCAATGGACAGTAAGCTATCCACTTGTTGTAAAGGTCAGGCAAGAAGTAGAGCAGAAAGATAAACATCTAGGAAGGCCTATAATGTGGCATCTGTGAACCCAGATGACCAGATGCTTCTCATCAGATCACCTACAGCAGACATTACCTGTGTACTCATATTCAAAATGGAGACCCAAACTGTGACCCACCTATTGAAAACAGTACAAAATGCTGTTTACCTTTACAGTTACCAAAGGCACTAGGGACAGCTTCATATGTGAAAACAATCCTTATTGTTGCTTGTGAGCCATAACAAGGCTCACCAGTGCTGTGCACATCACAGATAGGATGAACTTGAACAGGAATAAGTAAAGTCCCCCAAATTATCCATTAAAAAGTCTTCTGTGATGTGGAAAAGGGTTTCCATATCTAACAGTTCAAGCAATCATCACAAATGTATACGTATTGACATATGTCAGTAACCAACATCTTAGCACAGCAGCAGTGACCCTTCTGTTCAACATCATCTCAAACTGGGTGAAACACTACGCTGTCAAGCAGCTAAAGTAAAAGCACAGTGGGCACATAGCTTTTCTCTCTGGAGATCATGCAGATAAACAAATAGTATTAGCAAGTTTTAGGCCCACCCTTCTGAGATCTGGAGAGCAGAGGCTTTGGATGGAAAGAATTCTTTGAAGGCAGCTCACTGCGCACCTCAGAAATGAACTTAGGCTATAAAATAAAGCAAATCTGAACAACTCCACAGAAAAAAAGAATTTTGAGCACACTGCAACAAGAAAACAAGTTTAAAAGTTAACTCTCATCTACAGAGGAATACTCTCTGCACATCTACAGCCTAAATGTTACCTTATGTGATGGTAGCCCTCAACGCAGCGCAGTACTACAAATTTTCAAGTTAATTACCCTTGAGTTCATGAAACCGAAGTGCAGAATAGAACCTGACTATTAAGTTTCACTTTCCAGTTCCTTATCACAACGCCCAAGGCAGACTACACACTCTGCAACTTCAGCATCCATGCAGGTTTAAGTGATCACAGATTCAGGAGCCCTCCACCATGTATTGCAAACTCAATGTAGCAATCAGAAAGCTTGTTGGCTTTTTTTCCTTTTTAATTCCAGTTGCCAAATGAGAGCATCGTTTTCATTTTATCCAGACAATTAGCAACTGCGATGTGCTTAGCTTTTGTAGGGATAAGCCATGCAAACAAAAGAACAGCACCGTGGCTGTTTTGCCACTGTAATGAACCTGATGCATAGACTTAGTATTTTGAAAACCTCTTGCCTTTGCAGAAATGCCATACTGAAAGTCCTTTCTGGGCCAGAGATGAATGCTATCAATTAAAAGGCCATAAAACAGAATCAGTTGCTGGGGCAGCACTGACACACCCTTTAACTAGAGCAGATCACCATTCCCTGCTTGTTTCCATGTGGCCACACTGGCCCAACCACACTGAAGCACACTCTTCGCCTGTCCCAGTGTCCTGGTTTTGGCTGGGACAAAGCTAATTTTCTTCTCAGTAGCTAGTGCAGTGCTGTGTTTTAGATTTAGTATGAGAATAATACTGATAACACACTGAAGTTTTAGTTCTTGCTGAGTAGTGTTCATACTAAGTCAAGGACTTTTCAGTCTCTCATGCTCTGTCACTGAGGGGCATAAGAAGCCAGGCAGGGAGCAGAGACAGGACATCCGACCTGAACTAGCCAAAGGGGTATTCCATAGCACAGCATGTCATGCTCAGTGTATAAACTGAGGGGAGTAGGCCAGGAGGGTCTGCTTGGTTTGGGTATTGGTCAGCAGGTGGTGAGCAACTGCACTGAGCATCGCTTGTCTTCCTTGAGTTTTATTCCTCTCTCCCCTTTTGTTGTCTCCCTTTCCATTACAATTATTATTACTATATTTTCCTTTAAACTGTTGTTATCTCAACCCATCATTTCTACCCTTGTTTTTCGACTCTCCTCCCCATCCCACCGCGCGGTTGGTGGCGACAGGGCAGCTGCCTGGTACTTCGTTCCGGGCTGAGGTTCAACGCCGACACCCAGCGCCCCCGGCCAGGGGTGAACTACAACACCCACCCCACAGGGCACAGCCCGGCGGCACCGGACGCTCCCATTCCAGTCTCGGGGAGGGTGGCAGTGGGGCTGTACACGCGTGGGCCCCTCACCGCTGCGCACCGGGTGCTGAGGCCGCTTGGCGCT
>JANHGB010014995.1:0-65391 GCA_026283785.1 Coracopsis vasa | reverse complement strand
TGAAGTTTAACCATGCCAAGTGCAAGGTCCTACACCTGGGTCGGAGCAATCCCAGGCACAGCTACAGGTTGGGCAGAAATTCAGAGCAGCCCTGGGGAGAAGGACTTACAGGTGCTGGTTGATGAGAAACTGAACATGAGCTGGCTTCAGTGTGCACTCGCAGTCCAGAAAGCCAACCATATCCTGGGCTGCATTAAAAGAAGCCTGACTAGCAGGTTGAAGGAAGTGATCCTGCCCCTTTACTCTGCTCTCGTGAGACCTCGCTTGGAGCACTGTGATAAGGGGGCTGGAGCACCTCCTGTACGAAGACAGGCTGAGAAAGTAGGGGCTGTTCAGCCTGGAGAAGAGAAGGTTGTGTGAAGACTTCATAGCAGCCTTCCAATATCTGAAGGGGGCCTACAAAGATCCTGGGGAGTGACTCTTCATTAGGGACTGTAGTGATAGGACAAGGGGTAATGGGTTAAAACTCAAACAGGGGAAGTTTAGATTGGATATAAGGAAGAAGTTCTTTCCTGTGAGGGTGGTGAGGCACTGGAACAGCTTGTCCAAGGAAGCTGTGAATGCTCCATCCCTTGCAGCATTCAAGGCCAGGCTGAACAGAGCCTTGGATGACATGGTTTAGTGTGTGATGTCCCTGCCCATGGCAGGGGTGTTGAAACTAGATGATCTTAAGGTCCTTTCCAACCTTAGCTTTTCTATGATTCTATGATCATTCTTTGAGTTGTCTGTGTCATGGGACTGAATGTGAGTTTATGTGAACCATGTTCTGCTTCCTAGGGAAAGGTTGGATGCACTGTTCAACATGTTGGGCAGTTGCACAATTATTTTTTATTAGTTATTTTTTTTTAAAAAAAACAACCCTGTGATCTGAATATTAACAGGATTTGGATTATAGTACCCAATAAAAAAGAGGAACCACATTTTTAGGAGGAGAGAGTTAATAAATTAACACCTTGAACTATTATTTGAAAAACAAAGAAACAAAAGTTTCCCCTTCAAATTTAAGAAAGACATTGACTGTTTTAGGGAAAACAAGTCTTTTTGGGTTTTTTTTCTTTGAAATCAATGCCAAAACAATGATCAACACTGACCTCATACACAACACAGGACATAAACCTCATTGAGTAAGAATATTATTTCTTAGAAAATGTGCTGTCTTTTACAAACATTCACAGTGAGAAGAAATATAAAACGATCTCTGAGAGATTTCTTCATCTTAACCACTCCTGTTGTTAAAAAGTTGCATCTGCTGAGTATGATGGTGGCTGGATCTACCGCTGACTGATCAATCTCATTGTATTTTTCTCTATAGTCAAATTTCTCCATCCAATATGACTAATACTACATTACTCACATGCTTTTTTTGGAGCTTACACCATGAATCATGAGCCCTCTGAGTTTCTTATTCCCAGGACCAATTTGGGAATTGGCTACCTTCCTCTCCTCAGCTGTTAAGACCACATTCAACAATACTGTACTAAGAGTTCTTTTAGTAAGCCCAGTTTACTCATCAACCCAGTGAAGTCCTCTTTGCTCTTTATGACCCCAAAGAGCATTCACACCTTTCTCAGTATAAATTCTTTCTGACTGTTTGCTTGGCTCATATTTTTTTCCAGCTTTATGGGACTTTTAAAGTTAAAGGGTCTTTGACTTCGTTCTGGTTTTGCATATTAAATGTTATCAGCTGAAGATGATTTGTAAATTCAAGATGCAACTTTTCATTTCTTTGGTGTACTTCATTCTATGTGCCGAGGAACACTCTGCCTTTCAATTTGAAGATGCAGCATGTCTTGAGTTCGGACTTACCATCTGAATTCAGTGGAATATGGGTAGAATAATGTTCCCACGCTGTACAATTCAGTCTGTAGCATCATATGATGACAGAAGATGCATTGGCTTTTGGTTGTTTATATTTCCATCTTTCACAGCATAATTCCCTCTGATATAAACAGAATATTCAGGCCGTTCAGGCGTGCTCCTGGGACCTGTTGCACACAACGATGCTGGCTTTCTCTTTGAGGCTACTGATCCATAAGTATTTTACTCCTCAGGTAGGGAAGAATTAATATCACTTTTGTGATAAAATGCCACTCTTCTTGCTTTTTCTCCCCTAAATGATTAATCTTAAATAGGTTCTTACTATTGCCATGCCAGCCTTCCTGCCAGGTCTCAGTAACACAAAGTGGGTCTAATTTAGGCTTATAAATGAGTCATTCCAATTACCCTTCCTCATTACTCTCTCAACATAAGCTTTTTGATATTTTTTTCCATTTTCTGATCCTTTATTTCTTCATTTTGATTTCCACTATCTTGATTTTCTACAGAAATGAATGTTCATTTATCCCTGCTTTCCATTTATTCTCTTCTTTTATCATAACATGAATACTTCTCTGCCTAACCTCACCTGGCCGGTCCTGTCAGCTTCTCCCTTGGCATGGCGCAGGTCACCTATCCCACTTTCCCCACCAAAGGTGTTGCAACATTCTCCAGATCATGAAGGGATCACACAGATTCCCAAGTGTTTTTGCAGTTTGGAACCGTAATGCTGAGATGCCAGCTCAACATACAGGTGGCCTAACCTCCTGCAAAGAAAAAAAGTGTTTCACTGATCTCAAGCATATGTGAAATACAAATGGCAAAAGAATCCCTAACTGCTGTAGGGATACAAGTTGGTGTAGCTGTTCCAGCCAACCTGCACGTCCATGGATTTTTAAAATTGTACTTTGCTATGAACATAAATTAGCTTGAATTTTCTATTATGCACTCACTGTCTGCACTGTTTTGATTGTTTAGACTTTAAAATTTTAAGGCTTGTACAACTTTTTTTGCTCATTTTCGATGTGTAACTGCACTGTCTGCAAAAAAGAAAAATAACTCCACTGACATCAAGCTTCGAGGCCACAGAACAAAATGACAACATTGATTTCATCCAGCTATAAGGTTTCTGAACAGGAAAAAAAGAAAAACAAAAACAAAACCAAACACAAAACCCGAACCCAAAACCTACATAATGAAGAGGATTCTCTTTATCTGAATGCAGGATAACTGTTCCCAAGAACATCCACACTAAATACCTTGAACAATTGCTGTGCCTCCCTCCTCTCTGCAGTTCGATACCTCAATTACACATGCTGTGGAGGAAGGATGTCTTGAACATCCTTGGATATGTGCTATTATGCTCCAAAGGCGTCACTATTGTTAGTTTTTGAAGAGAGATGAGTAATCACAGAAACAAATGAGCATCCTTCTAACACACTTCTTACAACAAGGTAATTGTTGCCGAAATCTCCAGGGAACTGAATTAATTCACTTAAGCTTCACACGTTTCCTGACCTGGGTTCAGACCGAGGACAGAGGAAGACAATTGAAGCCGTCTCTGTTTTTGCAACTGGTTTGTATAATCTTCAAATGTTCAGTGACAGGCTTTCCATCTACAGAGGAAAGTGTTTCTGTTGTCTTTCAAAAATACCATATAAAGTGCTCAGTTAGTTATTTTTCTCTCTGAAAGAGTGGGGAAATGCATCATGATACCGATGCCATCAGCATCAGAGACATAAACAATCTTTTACAGGTACGTTTTTAGGAAGGTGCAAACTTGTGTGCTCCAAGTACAATTGCAAATCAAACTCAGCATCTGTCAAATCATTGCAACCTGGGAAAACATTTCAATATTTGCTTAAGTGCTTGCTGGGTTGTCAGCTCATTTATTTCAAATAATGTATCTACTAGAGGACTGCCATAACTGTGAGAGAAGAGAAAATGGATGATGGTACTGAAGACAAAATGATCCAAGTTAAAGCTTGCTTGCTGTTACAGAAGGGCACAACACCTTTGTTTATCAAGAAGGAATGGGCCTGTTTGAGTGATGAGCCACTTGGTAACTCACTCTGGATTGACAGGATGGATTTGCACAAGCTGTTGCAAATGTTGTCTCAGAAAGTAGACAAAAGGTCAAGATCCTATGCTGGGACAGGCAAACCGAGGTGTGACTGGGGCAACAGGATATGCTGATTTGTGGAAGATGGAAAAAGAGTTTCTTACAAGCAAAAGTTTTGTGTAAACTCCTCAGTGATGATTCTGCATTTTGCTCTGCATTTCCCAACTCTCCTGCTACTAATCCTCCCCCATACCAGATATATGGTACCAAAAACAGCCTCAGACCCTAAATCTGGGAAGCAGCAAAACTGAAGTAAGGTCTGCAAGTAAAAGTGCCCTGGTATAGTTTACAGGCCATTTTATTTTTATTTTTTTTATCTATCTATTTATATCCCACATTGATCATAAAAGTTTAAAAAATATCCACATGATTTTACGGTCACGGAAAAGCAGCTACACCCAAAGGCCACACACAGGCAGATCCCTGCAAAGCTCAGGTTTCAATATTCCCATATACGCAATTTTACCTTTTTCACAGCAACCTCCCATGGCTGCAGAAGATCTGCCAGCAGTTCACATCTGCTTTTCTATTTATTGGAGTACAAAATTCTGTTCTTGAAGTCTCCCAGGTTAAAATAGCTGGGTTAGAAGGAATTGGAAGGAATGTATTTAATATGCAATCTATGTGCTTGTTTTTGTGAAAAACACTGCTTTATTTTTAAGAAAAGTTAAGTTGAAATAATTAAAAGAGAAATATAATTTATTCTTTCCCAACATTATTTCCTCCTGTGACAAAATGCAGTTACCAGCAACTCCTTTCCACTAAAAAAGAAGCCTGGCTTCACCTTGTTCGCTTCCTACAGAAGGCGTCAGCTTGTTGCACATTCAGGACTGCTGAATTCAGTGGAGAGGGAGCATGTGCTCCAAGTACCTTCCAGATTTGGCATCTGTGGTCTTAAATAGAAGTACGGCTCTGCAAAACTGCTGAGCAGAAAGCAGTAGTTTAACTGGAAAATCTTTATGTGCAATTACTTTAGAAAATCAACCTGCTTATTTAGCAGCCCAGAAATCAGCATTTACCAACAGAACTTTGCTTTTAAAACTGCTACCTTCTCTCTTGCGATAGCACTTTTGCAACAATCTTTGCAATTTCCTCTTTGTTGTTTCAGTCACATTTTCATGGCTATTCCAAACTTGGTTTAATCTTCTGTTTTACAAAAATCTGCAACACATAGTTGTGGTTTTGCTTGACCTTTTATTTTGCAATTTAATTTTTTAAAATATATCACATGCAACTTTCTATTTGTATATTTTAACTAAATCCCCATATGCCTCCAATAAACCAAGCAGGTTTCATGATATAGACAGAAAACAAGTACTTAAAAACAAGGAATGATAATGTCTCAGTGAGTTAATAGGAAAGAATTTGATTTGCTTTCCTGGGCCATATCTTGTTTTCAGACTAACTCAAGTCTGCACAAATCCAGCAACAATTAAAGACACAAGGAGGGAAATTAAAATGTAATACCGTATCTGTATATGCACAGGCTATTCATGCCTAAAAACATGGGAAAATCATACATATAAAATTAAGAAGGAAGTAGGACTAATAAAACAGGTGTTCCAAGTCTTCTCTGGGATTCCAGCCCCATATATATATGCATACATATATATATATGTATATATACTTTTTTTTTTTTCCCAAAAGCCAAGTTGTAGCTATTCTGAGCACTACCTCTCAAAAGTTTGGGCCTGCCCACCTTCAGAAACGATTGTATCTCCTAAGACATATTTTCAAATGATTTCTCTGTTTTTATTTTGTATAGTTTTATACAGCAGCCAATCTTAAAGTAAACTTGCTTCCATGTCCTAAGCCTGTGTCTATTATAGCTTTAAAGATAATGATCAGCCCTTGAAGCTGTCATTGTTCTCATAATGATGCTTTTCACTAATACTACATCCTGCCACTACATCCACCTCCCTGGCTTGATAAGCCACTGTGGCAGCAGCCTAGAAGCTGCTCTCACTCACTTTAGTTCCCTTACCAGGAATGAAACTCGGATGCAGATGAAGAAGATAAGCCTCTGCCAAAACATAGGAAAATAAAAGAGGAACCACCTTCATGACACTTTATTAGAAAGTTCTACCATCCTCATAACTTTGCAGAAAGCCCTTATTTTCCACAGCTGGTATAAATACTACCACTACTTTCCAATGCATAATATTTGAGGCATTTAGAATCCACATTTCCCACAAAAATCACACAAAAATATATTCATCTTAGTATAGGAAGCATCAGAATGTTTATAATCAACCAACAAAATATGACTTGAGATTATAATTTTTTAAGCATGCCCCTGATCTGAAGAAAGTTGCTGCCGCCTTTTTCTGTACAACTGCTTGCTTTGTAGTGAAAAACTAACCGAACCAAACCAAACCAACACCAAACCCAAACATAAGCAAAAGAATGCAGACCAATTAAAAGAGAAAATAAAAATAAAGGGGGGTTTATCCTATATTTTATAATCTATTTTATTTTTTGGCATACCAGAAAAACAGAAAAGATTTAGTTGCAAAGGTTAAGACCCATAAAAAGGTGATTTGAATAGATATAGTACAGAATGCCCAATGTTTTGCAAATAGCATCTTCTGCTGTCTGAGTAACTGCTGCTGATGCATGGCCAGAGTTATATTGTGCAAAAGATATTGAAGGACAACAGCACTTAAATGACTTTGTACAGCAAGAACAGTTTTCATATTGTTCTTGCTGAACCGGTTTCAACTTAAGGTAAAGCAGAGTTTGACTTGTAATTGATAATCAATCTTCCAATACACCCTGGGTACTAAGGTCAATGAACACATGGCTGAGACTTGTGTGCAGTAAAGGAGTTTAAGTGTAAAGTTGTTTTGGTGTGCACATGAAGGGTACTATAAAAACCAAGAGAATTATAATTTATTTTCTGCCTCTTTTTCCTTTTTTTCAGATTTTCTTTGGTCATTCACACTGCAATATTGAACACATCAGCATTGATAGTTAGTACCTTTAAATGGTGAACATCTCAGCTCTCCTGGGGACATTCTCTGTTCTTAGCACACTTGCCTTCAGGGCCACCTGATACATTCAGTTAGCTGTTTCTCTCATAAAACAGAGAAAAACTGTGAGTTCTGCTTTAATAATGAGAGGAGTGTCTTGCTGTGTAAAATCGTTCCGCTACTAACTGTGCCACCTTCTATGACAAAGCTTTTCCTGGAAGAATAATGGCCAGCTGACCCAGGAACCAGTATGATGAACCAGGCTGCATTCATACCTGAAGTTATAAATATGCGATAGCAAAATTTTTTATAAAACTACAGTAAGTAGAAACTACACCACTTAACTGTTTTAAAGGGAAATGTGTGATGAGGAGAAAAAGAATCAACTCAATGATCAGGTAAGTCTAGGAAAGTGATGATGCTAAAGGTGTGCTGTGATGACTGGTTGGTAACTGCTGTAGCTCAGAGTCGTCTTTACTACCAAATTTTCAATATTTCTGTATTTTGTTTTGCAATACTTGAGGTATTTTGTCGCGTAGTAAAAGGAGAGTAAATTCACATTAGTGAGAGCTACCACAGGAAACAGCTCCAGCGTCTGCTGGTACCAATTTGGAACAGAAGAAGTTTGATCAATAACTCACAGGTTATGCCCTATTGTTTCCCTCTACCCTACCTGGATTGCATTGACCTGTAAAATACCATATAATTTCTATAGGAAGCTTATTAAAATGGAGTGCCACTGAAAACAAGTTGTTTAGCAAAAAATGGGAAAATAAATTTGTGTTATAGGCTGAGAGTACTTCCACTTATCATAGCTCTGAGCAAGAAACAGAAGGGTTTTATGGGCCATGTGACCCCTGACAAAATGATTTTTGTGGCACTCACCTGAGAAGAAAGATGCTGATCTTCAATACCATTTTTAACTTGCCAGTTATGAATATATTTTTATTTCTATTTTTATACTGTTTTAATTTCCTTATGGAAGAGCAACAGTTATTTTTATTATTCTTTGTTTACCCATATCTAACTTTGTGATGGGGAAATAACTTTAAAAAGGTATTTTTTCAGGGCTGTGAAACTAATTGAAAAATGTTAGTTCTCTATTGCATACCTGAATTTCCACAAAACTTAGAAGTACCACAGAAGCTGCAATACAACAAGCAACTCTCCCCCCTGTTTACTCCCTATGACAGTTCTAGGAAAAGAAATCACTAGATTTAGGTGAGTCAGTTTAGATAATCTGCCACTTTGGAGGAAAAAAAAAACCCAAACCCAGAACTCTGAAGTAGTAGGCATTGCATCAAAACCCATAATTTCTGCTCCTTGGTCTTCTGTGACCCTTGCCCACTCTCTGTTGGGTTAATTGAAGTCTTTCGTTGCTGTTGCCTTTTAACTTCACTGTATTTCTAATTTCCAAAATCTTTCACCAGACATGTAGGTAACAAACCTAACCCTTGTGCTTCCCTTATTTAGACACAGTGTTTCTATATTTAGCAGTCCTGTTGTATAGCTAATTATTTTTAATTTATTTTTTTCTTTATTACATTCAATCCAATCTAAATAAATGCAGTTCACCAAACATGATTCTATCAGTTCTTTTTAGTTTACCCTCATATTAAGTTCTCGTTGATTGCTACAATTAACAGTAGAATAATATTACTGATTTGTGGATTTTTTGTTTGTTTTTTTTCTGTTTCTTCCTCTTCCTCCATCTCTCTTTTTCTTTTTTTTTTTTTTCCTTATTATTATGTTCTTTTTTTTATTCTTCCCCAAAAAAGTCTACAAACGAACAGAAAGTTTTGGCATCTATCTTACTTTGCACCATGGAGAGCATCTTATTCATGAAGAAAAATGTATTTTAGTCATAGTTTGCACACTGGGAAAGGAATAGCTCCTGAAAGATCGAGATGCTGCTAATAGAAGTATCAGTTTCTTCACTGACAATCCTGACATCATCTCCAGCAATCATTCTGAAAACAAAGTAAAGACTTGCCTGAGTTTCTAAAGAACTCAGCATAGTGGTGGACAGAAGTAAAGAAAGCAAAACAAAACCAGGAAACCACAACCAATACCCCACAACAAACACCCCATAACAAACCAAAATACCAACCATAAGGATAAAAACCCACAACAACCACCAAAAAACCACACAAACTAAGCAACTTTCTTAACTATTTATATGAAATTTTATTGAATGAGGCCCTGACTAAAGGCTAACTAAGATGTCAGAGTTTGGTCTGATATGAAATCATGACTGCAGACTGCTGATGAAAAGATTTTTAAAAAAAAAAAAGTATAAATGCAGTAAAAGATTTTTATCATTGGATAATTAGACGAAATAATATTTAAGTAAGAACTCTCCAAG
The DNA here is from genome assembly GCA_026283785.1 of Coracopsis vasa. Lineage (NCBI taxonomy): Eukaryota > Metazoa > Chordata > Aves > Psittaciformes > Psittacidae > Coracopsis > Coracopsis vasa. The sequence continues at coordinate 56,117 of JANHGB010014995.1, read as the reverse complement.
ATTTGACTCTGAACCCATTCATATTCCAAATTCCTCTTTGTGTTTCAAAATCTATGCATGCCAGATTTGAAACTAAGTGCACCAAAAAGAAGGAATTTTCTTAAAAAGCAATGGAGATGGTAGCACATGAGAACAAAAATAAAATAGATGAAAGAATAAAAGTTTCATGCAGCAGATACTGAGCCTAAACAACATAGGAATGGGAGCTGCACCTTCTATGCGCTATTAGAATGTGTTAATTGGACTCCAGGCATTTGCATGAAAACTCTGCTGGTCAACAAAATCAAAGTGAACGCTGAAGTAATTGCACTGTTCATGTAGCAGTGGAGACTGTAATTAATTGACTTTGCTGGTGGCTATAAAATGCTACAGAACTTTTCTAACAGAATTTCACAATTGATAAAAATAATGGCAGGAGCTGAAGGTGACATTGTCAGCCATTGTTATTGTCTGCAGTAGGGAAAGAAATACTGCCACATACACTGACATTATTTGGTATTAGATGTTCTAGCTTCTAAATGTCATATTGTAAATGTCAATACTTTTGTAGATTGCAAAAAAATAAAATTGTAATGCTATTTTAGTCATATACCTATCACTGAACCTTAAAATAATGCCATTTTTTATGAACACTTTTAGTAGTATACAAAAGTAATTATCTCTAGTCTATTAGGCTCAGTATCCTTTAATAATGAACTGAGTCATTCTAGATATACTGTATCCCAGTTTTCTAAGTGGCTATTTGCAGACTGGAGGAGAGCATAGAGATCAGACACATTCAAGTACTGCTATATTCTCTGACAAGTAATAGATTCATACTGATTTTATCTATGAATTATTTGTGTTGCATATACCATTCTTGAAGCCAAATTTAACCAAAACATCCATTCAGGGTCCAGAGTAAGAGTAATATTTAATAGTGTTTAGGGGCGGCTGTTCAAGTTACTGAACAAACAAGAGGTAAGCCACCATGTAACCCCAATTTCACACCCAACTTTAACTTCAGTCTCAAAGCTTGTTAGGCTAAGACATTAGTGATGACGTAGTCTTCACCCAACTTTAAATATGTAAACTGACCCAGTGGTCTAGGTCAACCCTGGGCCATGTTATGCAATAGGAGATTCAAACCATCCAGAACTGGCTGCCCAGAAGTGATTTCTGATCATTTCATATGTCCACCAATTTTAAACAACATCCAGATAATTAATTTGTACTAAATATCTAAAGATTAAATATCTAGTCTTACAAAGCAAGAGAAGTGAAATCAAATCCAGATCAGAAAGACCATAGAAATTAATACTTGGTCTCTGAAAGATAAGAGTAGCCTAGTCTAAAACCCTTCATTGCACTTAACAGTTTTTAAGAGATGCCTGTAGAAGACTACATCATGAGGGTTTCAGCATCCTATGAAACAGCAGCAACATCTACAAGGTAACTTTCTTCAGAGACTAAAGAGGAAATAAGAGCCTTCCTCTGAGATGCCTAGTTTATTGCTGCACATGCTATGAACCAGGATGCTTCCTGGATCATCTCTATTTGAGGATCACTTTCAATCATTAGTTTCTCCTTTTATAATTTGCTGCAGATTTTCTTGTTAGCAAAACGTTGTTTAAAATACATCATTCTGCTATTTTGTTTTTTTCATGGCTGGTGTATGGCTGTGCTTAGACTTACAGGTCCTACATATTGGTATTCAAACCAATAGTTGAAACAGATAGCATGGCAGAATTCAGATAGGCAGCCCAAATACAGTAACATGTAAATGAAAAGCTAGCCTCGGTAGCAAATAGAGAAAAGAATGAATAGAAATTGCTTTTTAAAAAATATAATGAGCCAATTGGTATTATTATCCCACTCCGTTAGTACAGAGCCAGGATTCAGGTTGTTTGGCAGCGAGCCATACTGGATGGCTTCAGTTACTTTCTCTTTGTCTTTAGATATAAGGCCCAATATAATAGCCTAACATATTCTACTTGCGTTCACAAAACAAATGTTTGTTCCAGCAGACTTACACTCTGAATATTCTTAACAGTTTTGTAAGGTTCAGGTCCCACAGCGTCTCTGGGCACCTCTTTCAATATCTGACCACACTCTTGTTTAAAAAAGTAAAACCTTATATCTAATTGCATTTCATGTGCTCTACCTTGTGTGTGTCACCTGCTGTTCTAGCACCGGGCACCGTCAAGACTGGCTCCATCTTCCCTACACCCTCTTCATAAGGCTTATTGTCAAGCCATAAAGCTGTGTAACTTCATTGCAGGCAGGTGGGCTCAGAACGGTGCAATCTGCAGATCATCCATTCTTTGAACCATCAAAAGAGTGAAACTCTTACATTCAATTTTTACATAACATGTAATTGGTACTTCAAAATTTATTTCTCCTAAAAATAGGCTAATTTACAAAAAAAATGATATTTGTGAAATAGGATATCAGCTTCAAATCAAAACATGTAAACATTATAATGAAAGCATTTAATTTCTCTACAGATATTTCATGTCATTATGTCATCTTTTTAATAACCTAAGTGAGGTACGAACACAGTAGACCATAAGTTGCGTTAGTGACATATAGTTTGTTTATGTGGGTTATTGATTCACAGCTCTCATTATATGTCTCAATTCAGATTTTTTCTATAAATAATCTAATTTGTCACTATACTTTTGTTGATAATTCCTACTACTGTAGGAAAATACTTTAAATATCCCTGGTCCTTTACAATGAAAGTGAACCCCGTTTGCCCTCAAAATTTATCCTTGAACAGTCCTCCCAAATGTCATATGCATTAGACACTGAAAGGGATTTTTGCACCAAAGTAAATATTTCATGCTGAAATTAAGTATGCTGTCAACAATATTCTCTTTAACATAAAGGATCTTAATATCTTTAAGATATTTACTGTGTTTTCAAGTCAGCTGGGCAACTGACCCCACTTTGTGAGACAGTAAGTGTAAGCAGCACTTATAGCTAAATTAAATGGTAGTACACAACTTAAAAACTGGCATGATCCTTCTTTGCCTCTTGCTCCCCTTGCTCTGCAGACTTGTACTCACAATGGAAATCAGTTCCAGTCTTCTAAGACTATATAATGGTTTTGTAAAACAAAACCATGCCAATTATTTATTCATCATAATTGAAGGCTCTAGAACCAAAAAAAACTTTTGCAGATTCTTCCTATAGAATAGTAATTTACTTTCCTGAAGCCACTACAAAGACCTGAATTAATTACCACTGAGATGCACATTAGTAGATTAGTATGAACTTTCATTCTGCTCCCCAAGTTAATTGACTTTCAAGCTAAGACTGACCTTATTTCAGTTTGCATCTTAGAAAAATGTACATTGTTAAAATGCAAACCACTACTAGTCCATCTCCTACTGTTGTGCTATCCTAAACTGAATGATAGCAAAAGTTATGCTGAGCAAGATGTTTATTTTTCATAGTTTTGTTGCCTTTATTTTTTTTTTTTTCTAAATCCTTGTTAATTTATGAAATTTTGAAAACTTCTTTCTCCATCACTGTGAGAATGCTGAAGCACTGGAACAAGTTGCCCAGAGAAGCTGTGGCTGCCACATCCCTGGCAGTGTTCAAGGCCAGCTTGGACAAGGCCTTGAGCAGCCTGGTCTAGTGGAAGGTGTCCCTGCCCGTAACAGGGGAGTAGGAACTATTTGATCTTTAAGGTACCTTCTAACCCAAACCGTTCTGAGTACTATTATTGAAATATACAGTTACTTTTACAGTTTTATTAATGATAACTGCCCTATCACTGATCAGATTTTCTTTAAATTACCCAAATCTGTATCACAGTACATGATGATGGTACAAATGATCATGTGATGAATCACAGTGAAGAAAGGGGAATTATTATTATCCAAGATAATATTGCAGAGACACCAAAATGCACTGATTTACTTGATTGTATGCCATTTACCAACTGTTTCAAGTTCTAAGATACAAAGGAGAATAAAGGAAACACCAAATAGCAGGAATGGGTGAGGTTTTTTTGCCTAACTGCCACTGGACACAAAAATTGAAGCTAAAGGCATTACAGTGCAGATCTTAGCACTTTGCCCCTGACATGACACCAACACCTACATCAGCATTATGCGCACAAACACTGATCAGTCAGCTCAGTGTCAGTCTGATCTGACAGCTGACAGTAATGTACAACTGCCAAAAACCTCAAAAGCAAGAAGCCACATGGTTATTACTCTCTATTGCAGGAGGTAAGTCAGTGCAGTCCAGGCAAAGTTCTGCACCTGTTGCATTAAACGCCACCATGCAGTGTCTGCCTGTTCTTTGTGTGCATCACAATGTGGAAAAGAGCTTGGAAAAGCCCTCATTTATTATACCAAGGCTTTCCCCATATGAGATTCAGAAAAAACCCCAATCAAATAAAACAACAAAAACCCTCAACCATATATGTCATCTTTACTATATTTCTGACTGTGAAAGGTCATTGCCTGATATGCATTTTACCAATATTTTACTCACTATAGTTTTTAGCTTTCCAAACCAGAAGGTCAATCTTGCTTTCTTCAGAGAACTGTTCCAAAGTCTAATAAACTTCTCTGTCAAGGCTTTCTTTCCTTATTCTTTTTTTCTCTCTCCCTGCCCCTGCTATAAAGCTTACATTTTAATTTTTCATTTCCCAGCCCATTACATCTCACAATGCCCCAAGTGTCACAATAAATAATCCTTTATCCTCCTTGCCATTCTTTACAGTCATTTATTTATTTACTGGGAGGCTGCTGCCTCATCCTAGTGTCCACCACCCAGTCATCCCTGTTTCATGAATACTCTTCACCATTCAGCTTCCTGATGCTGCTTGGAAAATTTGAGCACAGAAACATAAAACATCACCAGCTTTTAGACTTCAATTTGCTTTGCCATGCACAAAGGGAGGCCTTTTGATTGGTTCCCCTCCATTGATATGTCACAATTTATTATGACAGAGCAGAACATACCTATGAAATAATGACTGTCAATGATTATCAATTTCTAGTTATTAGACTTGTCAAGAGAAAAGCAGAAGTACTCATCTGAGTTTTGGTATTCAGGCATCTGCTCAGAAGCATCCATAATCCTTCATTATAATTCACCATAGCCACCTTTTTCTCACTCAAGGCTCCTGAGCACAGTGCCCTCTCCCAAATCCAGAGCCTCCCCAACTCAACAGGAAGTGTTGTCTCACCAATGCTCTTAGACATCCACTTAAAATGAAATAACAAAAGCCATTCACTTGAGATATACCCCTGTAGTCCCATATGGCCTTAGGATTTCGCTGTGCTCAGTCTGATCACTATTTTTTGTGATTAAATTACTTGGTATTACCCATTATGATATCATCAGAGCTTCCTTCTCTAAAATGGACCATAACTTAACAGATGCGCTTGTTCTGCTTCCTTGTACTCTTTACAGTCCTATACCACATGGTTTCTATGAAGCATATACTCCTCAATCCCCCATTTGAGCAGCAATCTTAACAGAAAAACAAACACAACTTGATTTTAACATGTTTTCCCTACCTGTGACTGATGTTTCCCATCTTCCTTCGTGTGCAATGCTTTTGAGCTACTCTTCGTGGGCAGGGGTGGTCACTGCTGTCACTGGCCTCATTACTTTAGCTTCACAACCCTTTGGCCTGGGCTTTGCAGCACATTCTCAGGCCTGCCCTGCAGGTGTGGTCAGTAACTCATCTTCATACCTAACTCAGGCTGGGCTAATGCCCTACCTTGGCTCCCCAGGTTCATGCTGATATCTTGTCACCTCCAAGCTCTTTCTTTTCTAAGTAAGCATATGTGTATATTAACCACACCATTATATGTACCAGGTGAAAGATTAAATGAGTTTCTCTTCAGCCTTAAATACTTAACTGAATTGTTTTAATGTTGCATTAGGTTACTATTTTTAAAATGAATGAGAGCACTCTTTCCTCACATAAACTCTCTTCTTGGAATATCCCAGCTGTGGAAATTATTCTGAGTATTTAGACTTCATGAATACATAGAAATTTTGTGTATAGCTCTGTTAGATCTCTTCTAAAAGCAAACACAAGAGAGGTGTTCCAGGCTGCAACAGCCTGTCCAAGCCTAGACTCAGCCTTAAGCAAAACTCAAGGCAGAAATTAGGGATATACTGCTAAAGATAGAAAGGGAGCATTCAGATGTTATAAACTACCTGCACCTGGGAATTCAAATGAATTGAAAAATTTTAACAGTAATATCAATGATATATACTGCTATACAATCCATGTTCCAGACAAAGCATCCTTGTAAAATGCAAAGGAGATATGCAGATGTAGAGGTCTTTCATTTCCTCTCAAAAACCTGTAGCTAAAATCATTCCCCATGGACCAGGGTGGACCACTTGACCTTTCAAGACTTTTCTGGCATGTTACTGTGACTCTGTACTCTCCAGTCTGATTTCTGACTCAAAGCAACAACTCGTTCAATCTCTATCATAAAAGACATAGCTGTGCCATGAAGGACAGGCTTACTGTGAACCGTTGCCCCATCTTCTCCCACATTGGATATTTTCTCCATCACTTGCATATGATGGGAGGGCTCATATACCTTCACAATTCAATTCTGTATAGTAATGTTGTGTATCAGTACAAAAAATAACTTCTCTCTCCCCTCCTTCTTTGGAGCATACACAAAACAGCTGTCTTTAAAATTCCTTGAAGTATTGTGTAATCTCAGCAATAGCAGGGTGCAGTTGGGAGTTCAATGCATTACGAAGTCTAATAACAGTGACAATAACAACAACAACAATAATAACAGTAAGGCAATGAAAGCTCAAGGATGCTGTGACTTTGAGCACATTGTAGAATTATTTTTAAAAGGTCTACTGCAACTCCAGGAAACCTCCTCACCAGACTGCTACAGGTTCAAATACATCTTAAGGAGCAGATAACACAAGTTAGGGTCTTTTATTTCCAGAATATGGGCTTGAATCTGGCTTTTGTTAAATGCAATAAAGGTGCATTTAAAATAAATCAGGATTTACACCTTTTCACACTTCCAGGTGCAGTTCATCAGACTTTATACACACTGGCTATGATCTCACCTTGAAAGGAGTAAGCAGGTCAACTAAAAAGAAAGCCAGGGAAACTCTCCTTCAGGCGCTATTGTTAACACTTGTAATATAACAAGACCCAGTGACTTGATATTTGATTGTTATGCAGTAAGTTATTTTTTGATTTGTGCATAAGTCTCTTACATAGCAAGAAATCACAAGAGGCACCACAAGAACATATTGAGGCTAATTTAGGGCAAGGTGGGGTATGGTGAGCCATGGTTCATCCCTGTAGGAAGAATAAGTCCTGGTCAGTCTGGAGTAGGAGGAAACACTCCAACATGAACTGGCTCATCTTTTCTACCAGGTCCTGGGTCAGCTGAACTAGCGCAGAGGGAAGCCAAAGTAATTTGAAAGTTGCTCTAGATACATTTTGCATGTGACAGTATAAGCACAGATGGAACATGAAGCCAAAGGACTAATCTCTAAACTTTGACCAAAAATATCGTATATGATGAATGACAAAAGTTGAGCCCAAATCTGTTACTTACCTCAACTTTTTAAGCCCCTGAAATTAATACAATTTTAATGGGCTTCAGGAATCTCTCTCTGTAGTGAAGATTCACTACAGGGACATCTCGTAGGATAGATAGAAGCTGACAATTTAATAAATTAAGATGGGACCAGAATGAGTTGATGTCTTAATAAGCTCTTCTTTCGGAAACAAAAGGACTGCAAAAATTCTCAATTTCTGTACTTGTCCAGTTTTTTTCTCAACACTAGTTGATCATATCTGGTCACAGAAATTACTCTTTGACCTTTCTGGCAGCCTTTTCTGTTTACAGGGTTTTGTTTTTGCTATGGACCATGTTCCCAAGGAGATAAAAAAAGCACAGTGTTTCACAAAATTCTCTTCACAAAATTGTCACCAACTCAAATGTATGAATAACATTCTCTTTATAAGCCTCTCCTCAAATAAATAGTCCTCAGCATGCCTGCAGCCTGTAACTACCAAGTTCAGCTATGGCAAGAGCTCTTAGCAGCAGCCACTTCTCTAATTGCTTTCTACTCCACCAGCAACCAGCATGTCTGCTGCAGACTGTTGGGAGCAGAACAATGTACAGGCAGGAATTTAAAATGTTTTCCTGCAAATCATGCTCCATTGTAAGCTGGTTCTTGAATTCCTGACATTCTGTAATGGACCTCATAAAGCTTTGAGGATTTGGGAATATATGTGCCAAGCTGGGAGTTAGTACAAAGCCTCACTGGAAGGATGAATGATTCAGTTTAAAGAGGATCCTCAAGTACACATCAAATTTCAATAAATTTTTTGCTATCTATTCTAAATGTCATCTCCTAATGACACAGTGGAAAGATGCTGTTTCTTCTACGAGATTCTCTCCAAAAAATGCTCAAATGATAAATTCATGGAATATGATAAGCCATCAAAGAAGTTTTCTTGCTAGAATTTAAAATGGAGGGACAGAACATTTTGCTGTTTGTCTTTAGGTTATGATGCTGTTTGGATGTACAGCACCTTTTTCTGGTTTCAACTGCCATAGGAAATATTTCCATGACTTTCCTGTCATGTGAAAACCCAAAACACTTCTTGGTGGGAATTATTCTTTTATAAGATGGGAAAGAGACTCCACTTTGGTACACAACAGGCCAGTGTTCATGAATAGGCAGAGAAGTGGAGCTGGTAAGTGGTGGATCTAGGGTACAAGGCTATGTACTGCACCAAGTGCCTTTGCATATTGACCAGCTCCCACAGTATGTTATTTAATATGCATTTAGTGTTATCGCTGTCCTAGTCATCTAGGCCCTGGCAGATAAACCGCATGTGTAAAGGGTGGGGCCAGTTCCACGCACGCTGCGCCTCACCTAAAAAATCCTCTGCGCAGGCTCGAAGGGTTTCCTCACACTCGCACAGCCCCGTAGCAACAAGCGAGAGACGAAATGGCAGGTGATAAAGGTGCACTGGGAGCCGCAGACTCAACCCTGCATGCAGGCGATTCAGGACATTTGGTCGCTCAAGATTGACCCAGGAGTTTGCACTCTTGTTCTGAAACACCATGCATACATTTTGACCAAGCAGCCCTTTTTCACCTGGACCTGCTTATCCCACATTGCCCTTTTAGTCCTGTTTGCGATTGCAGTGTGCATGGGTAAAACCCGTCCAAAATCTTCGTTTGCAAAGTCAAGCCATCAATCAGTGTACTGACCACTCCCACCAGCTGATGCATGATTTTTTCTTTACACAAATACTTGTGCAACCACATCAAACCAACAATAAATTGTGAATTAAAAATAGTGAAGTTTATTTTTTAATAGGAAGGAAGAGCCATCCAACAGAGACACATGCACCTGGTGGAAGGTGACCTTGGGCACCCATCTGATTTAATAAACGAATGACTGCAGGAAGACATTACTATTTGCAGAAGGTAACAGCAAAAACAAATCTTTCTCTGTCAATCTAAATCACGTGTCTCAGCCTGAAGAAACTACAAGATGCTGTATTTTTCATGGCTGTTGCTCTTAGGCAAGGATATAAAACACAGTGAGTATATACACTTGGCTGGGAATCACAGGACTCCTGCAACAAGAAAACAAGGCTCTTGCCAACTTATTGCCCAGGGGTACCCCTGGCATGTGACACAGCATCACTGGTGCAGGCAAATTTAAATAGGGAACAAAATGCAAAAGCAAACTTTGTTTGCAGGTGTAGACTGCCAAACATAATATAACTTTGCAAGGTTAATCAATGCCTTATAGAGTGATGAGATCTCATTTTTTTCCTTTTGGGCTGCAGAATTTAAAGGGTCTTACATAGACCAGCACCTAATCATGACATATCATAGTCTTTGGGAAGCTTTCATACAGCCCCATAGTATGCCAAGAAAAAACTGTAATTTGTATCCATGAGAAGGACACTATACTAGAGGTATTTTATTCATAAAAATATTTTTCTGCTTATAAATCTATCATGTTTTCATTCTGTAACGTGTTGCTGGAAAAGATCAGTCTTAGTTAAGGGCTAATCTTTCCTGTAGCAAAAGGGAAAATACACCTACTTGCTTCTTCTTTGACAATCTCTTTTCTTAATCTTACTGATTGCATGGGCATTTTTATTTTTAGGTTGATGCACAGCACAGATGAACTTATAATACTTTACCCCATGGACCCACTTCACCCCAGATTAGCTTTACTGCAGGAGGACTTTATAGCTATCTTAAGAAGTACAGGCAATGCCATGGTAACACGAACCGCTGGCAGAGGATAACTAGAGTGTTGATAGTCATCACTGCACACAGTGATTTACTTCTGTTTCATCTAGAGTTTCATATCTATCATCTTTTCAGACCCACTTTGTAAGGAAGTATAATTTTGTAATTTCTAGTTTTTAAGGGATTGTGAGCTATTTCTTACCTCAGGAGTGACACTAAGTAGTAGCTGCATTGAAAACAACCTCACCCAGATTAATGAAATGTTTACATGTAAAATTAGTATTCAGTAGAAAGAAGAGTAGCACAATCTGCTCTGCACGTTTTATGCCAAGAAATTTCATATGACCACTGAATTTATTATTTTCAGTTATAGCATTGTGTTTGAAAAATTGACAGCTGAACTCCCCTTGGGAATTCAGCCTTTCAGTTTTGTATACAATTTAGTAATAAAATTAACTTACATAGCACATGTCATGTCCAAAGAGTTTCTAACAAAATATCAGTATCCTTTTCCCTCTGTATTACTAAAGTATATTTTCTCATACCACATGAATCCCTCCTGGATGGACTACTTTTTTCTATTTAGTTCAGAAGTTAGACCTTGTGCCCAGAAGAGGACATATCCATTAAAAAGATCACTTATTACAAAGGTAACAGTTATAAAACTCTGGGCATAATTTTAATTATTTTCTCCACAGTATGTTGGTAAGAATTAATTCAGTTCAATTAAAATACAAAACTGAAATAGACAATAAAACACTGACAGGAAAAATATTAAAAAATTATCCCCAGGTGCAGTTAGTTATACTTTCTATACAGAAAAAGCTGGATGAGGAACTGAGTGTCTAAAAATAGGTTTAATTTTTTTAATGGTATTGAATTATTGAATTGTATTCTAGTAGTGTAAGCTACATAATGAATACACTAGATTCAGCCCTAAAGGATTTACCAGAAGATCAGATAAATATAGTTAGATACGTGAGTAAAAATATAAAAATATCATCAAGAACTTTTAAATAAAATCTTGGGTTTAAAACCAGATTAACAGGAGACAAACTGAAAGAAAGAGGTGGATACTGGTTGCTTAATTAGATAAAGCCAGCACCTTAATTTTAATGAACTTTCTGGAACTACAAGTAGCATTAAAGACCATAGCAATTTACATCAACAAGTACCTAATAGGTCTGTTAGATAATATTGCCTTTAGCTATAAAGCAGCTACCATACGAGGTACTCTGCATTCCATTTGTGTATAAATACACTCTCAACCTTTCTGGATAGTTTATTTTAAATACTTGAGCTTTGTTTTCAAAATCTACACACACTGCAGAAAGGGCTGGCAGATTGGTCAGTGCTGATAAGCATAATTGAGGACAGTTAGAGATTTGGACATGAATAATACGATACTACCTTTTAATGACCAGTTTGCAATTATCAGTGGATAGTTTCCGTTATTTCTTGGCAAACTGAAACAAATCAAAGGCTTTCTGCTTACTAACAAGTTGTATACAAACTTAAAGTATAAGCTACTACCATACCTCATTGAGGAAAGGCTGAGCAATGAGATGAAAATGCATACCTTTGGGAATTTTTAGGCAATAAAAACGTATTTGAAAGCTATTAACATTTTTCAAGCAAGATCAGGAAAGATTTATGAGTTGGTGGATTTATTGCAAAGGCACATCTTTCCTATTTTTTAGTTCTTTTTCAGCTGTAGAGAAAGAAAAATGAGTTTTCTTTGAGTTAAACTCAAGACAAAACAAACAGAAACCCTCAGTCTACTTCTGAACCTGCAAACATTTACTGCAAACTTCCTTAACTCATAATTTGGCTAAACATCTCTAAGAATTTATATCACAAACAGCAATGTATGGCAGGGGATGACAATTACTTGACTCTTGCCAGTTGCTGGGAACTGGAGAGAATATTCTGGGGGCAACATATGTTGCCCTGCATTTAGTGGAGGGCACTAGTTGTCTCAGATCATCCTCTTGCATGCAAATACGGTGGGAAAAATTTTGTTCCAGTCCTTTCCAACAAAAGGATAAGTAATACACTGATTTTGGGCTTTTAATTCATTTCTAACCTTACTGTCCTCATGAAAATTCCATGGCATGCTAAACTGCAGCAGATCCCAAAGGGCTTATTCTATAATCTATTCCATAAACACGTATCTTAAGAAAATATCATATCTATAGTGTGCCATTACATATCAATGCTTTATTAGTTGCCTGGTTTGAGTCATCTACTTTCAAGAAGCTGCTCGAATGCTATCGTTTTGCCTCCATGAGGATGACCTAGAAAAGCCTGAGGGGCAGATGGATCTCATGAGCTGCTGCTGCCCTCAGTGCCTGCACAATGAGATAATTCACTCGGCCCCAGGAACGCTTCCCTGTGGCTTCATTCACAGCTTGTTCAGGTGCAGAAAGTTTGTAAGTGGGAGCTATTAAAGTTAACTTTAAAAAGTTACAGCTTGCCCTTTTCACTACTCCTCTGGACCTCCTACAAATCATATCTTTTTGCTATTTTTTTTTTTTAGCAGGTACATTTAGATATATCTGGCAGCTCAACTTCATTCTTTTCCAGAATTGAATTTGTTGCAATGTCTATAAATGGTTATTGTAGATAGCTATGCATCATTTCAGCAACTAATTGCTTATTAAACTCTTGGTTTGGTGTGGAATTATATGGAAGATTTCTGCAAAGGCTGATGTTTATGATATTGGCCAGCTGCTTACTGCTAGAGGATTGAGAGTAATGATTTCAAATTAGAATACATTGAGCCAATTCTTGCATATCCAGATATGCAGCAAGTAAGAGGTCTTAAAAGTCCATGAACTGAATGTTACCATTATCTTATGTTGTGCTGCCTAGAGTGTGCATACAAGTGACCACCTGCTCAGATACTCAAATTTCTCTGGAAGAAATGTAACACAGTAAGTCTCTGTGGTTCATCACAGTGTGTGAAGCTGAAGAAAAAAACATGCGTTTATTGATAACAAGCAGGTTTATCGTATCATTAGGTACACAAACTTCAGTAAAGAAATGTAGATATAATTTAGCCAGAAGTGATTAGCTCTGGAGAATAATATAAATCTTGAGTATATCAGGAAAGCAGCATGGTCCTGAACTGAATGAACAGATCTATATGTAGGATATAAATCTACAAAAAAATTGTCATTGTGCTCACCAATAGTCAGGCATTGCTGTAGTTGTTCTCTCTATTTCTTACACTAGCATAGCCATATGGAAATTGTAGTGGCTCTAAAGAACATGCAGGTTTCGCAGATCTTTCAGCACATCATTACCCTAGCAATGCCTTGGGACTTTTTCTCTATAGCTTTTTTAATGGACAATGAAAAATAAACAAAATGAAGTTTTTCCGCTTCACTTAATTTTAGTGAATATATTCCGATGCCTATATAATTTACTAGACCTACCCATTCTGAGGACTTGTTTATCCTGGTGGAAATGTAATAAAAGACTTTCTCATGATTTCTACTATCCTCTGTAACAAATACTGTCTACTCACCCTCGGTGGTTATTTCTTATATTTTTTTATATGGTCCAAACATTACATTGCAGAGCTAGATATTCAGAGGCAGTCCAGGACTTAAATTTTACAGATAACACTTTTAATTGTATATTCTTCTGAATATAGATCAAGCTAGATAATGAGATGTCATCTATTTCAGATTCAAATTACAGTAACATTCTATACTCTAGCTCAGCAACCAAACGTGATATAACAGAGAAAGTAATAACTAAGAGTGCTTTAATTAATGAATATGCTATCAGAAATGCGACTCCATGTTTGACAGCTGGATCACTGAATTTTTATTTTTACTTTTATTAATTGGGAGACCCTTACAATAATCTCTATTAATCAGTGCCTGAGCAGCTCACAGCACACTGTCCAGAGGACATGTACAAATAAGGACTTTGCACTCATTTAAAGCCATATATGTAAGAGTATGCTGTCTAGTATTTGCTGAATTTTACAGAATTAAACTCATGCTTGAACATTTTCCATACACCACACAATGTGATTTTACAACATTTGATAACATATTTTTATTACACATACTGATGCTTCCTCTTTCAATGTAGCAGCATTAATAAAGGAAATTGTACTGAGAATAATTTGGATTACTTGGAAAATAGAATCCACCATTTAAGTAGAGAAATATCTATAAATCTATTATCTCTCGTACTGAATTTTCCAATTAAAAGTTCCATCACAGTTATTAGGTTTGATCAATTAGATTCAGACATACTAGGCCATATTATCATATTATTAATATAGATTCATTTCAGTTAAATTATAATTTTACCACTAGACAAATAGGCCTGCATGTTTTCCTTTTTTAAAATTACACTAACATGAAAACCTCAAGGAACTCCAAAGCTGGCAACATTTGCACTTACATTTTGTTTATGCATGAACCAAGACCGAAGCTCAACAGCTGTTTCAAGAGGCATAAGAATATCAGAAAACATGCACACATATATTTAGCAATATATTTGCAAAATAAGATGTGTTCCCTCCTATCCAATACTCATTTTGCAGAAATGTGATCCACCTTTTCCATAACACACTGGCAGGAATGAGAATCCCTGAGTTTGTGTCCTTGACAGATTTTAATTGAAAGATACTCAGAAGGGGCAACCCGTTGACACATACTTATGCATCAGGGCTTTGTTCTGTCACCGACAAGTAAAATCCCCTCTGAAATGGTCAATAACACTTTCCATCCAAACATGTTAAACCACTTTATGCATTTTATGTATCAACTAATTAGTTTGAATGTCTTCTGAGACTTGTAGATATGATCTTCATTTGATCTTTCAGGAAACTTAGGCAGAGAGATAAAAGCCCTCTGGAGACGTCCCAGCTTCACCTCACTCCATGGTTAGGAAAGAATTCAGATGTCTGACTCTCGCTAAAGCCATATAACCACAAGACAAGGATCTATTCCTTACCACAGGCACACCAGTTACCAATTTTATTTCTTCCCGGTTTGTTTTTTTGTTTTGTTTTTTTCTCCTTTAAAACGCTGTATTATAGAGGCTTGAATATCACCAAGAAAAAAGTTGACATTTAAGCACTCTTAAATATTTGACAAATCCACAAAAGCAAGGAAATTCAGATTTAAGGCTGAAAATCCAGACTGACACTCCAACCTCACTGAAACTGCCACAAAACTCCTTGCATTTGTGCATTAAAGTCAGATCTCTTACTTAACTAAATGCTGGGGTTTTTTTGTAGTTAAATTATAGTAACAAGTGTTCCAGTTTCACTAAACCCCACTACCTACAAGATTTGGATTAATAAAATGTAACCTAAATCCTTTCTGCTTGTGGTGTGTTCATTTGAAGATAAGTAGCAGGGTGAGTAGGCTAATAATGGATTGGAATCTCCTATGGATAGTTCAGCACATCTCTAATTTCATTGCAACTATTTTTCTAGTTAAATTTAGATGAAAGAGGAAGACATTATTTCTTGCCTGCCATTTTTTTTCCTTTAAGATATTATTGGAATTCTCTCATACAAAACTCATACATACAGACAAGTGAAAAGTGGCAGCCACAGTAGCATATTAATTGGTCATATTTCCAATTAATTTGATGGATTATAGTGTGAATGATGCTGACCCACAATAATTAAAGGCACGGTATTGTAGAAATTAACATAAAAGCGGTCCTCTAACTCACCTTCCTGCAGACTGGGGACTAAAACACGTATTTATTATTTGTTTAGTAAAACTTTAAGGATGTAATTTCGACCACTCAAGTCCTACATACATTGATCTTTATATGGAGAAAGCTCAACCTCAACGTTTTCTGGCAGTGGAAGTAAAATCCACTTTCTCATTCCAACATATTAGCACAGCTAATCTTGCAATAAAGCAAATACTGGAGTGTGCATAGAAGGTGATGCCCTACCTTTTCCCTTTTGATTTTATCCAACAAAATGAACAGAATCTGGAAAATTAAAACCCCTACAATTAAACAGAAAGGTTTAAGTACATCTGAAATGGAGAAGAGACACATAAATGGTGAAAAAGCATTTCACACGCTACACAGCTTTCTGGCTATAGCTTTAGTGTTTTGAACCACATCTTTGATACAGGTCTTGCCAGGGTTTTTAAATATTTATCACCTAGATTTTCCAGAAAAACAAAAAATAGGGAAGAAAATTACAATACAAATGAAAATACTGAAATAGTTCTTTTAAAGAATAATAAAAGCTTTACAATAAGCAGATAAAATAGAAAAAATGGTTTTTGTGGGTCCTAGCCTGTGTTTACAGATCATGAATTAAAAAGAACTCCTGGTGAGGATTTGTTTATGTCAACATGGAACTTAATGAGAATTAAATCTTGCTTTATGTAATGCTGGAAACCAAATCCCCAGCTTGGTTACAGGAGTGTCAACATTAACTTCACTGTGCTTGATGATCCTACTGTGGATTTCCATCCTGCTGTCATCTGTGTTCGACCAATTTAGAGCTGAGGTGGATCTAGCTATCAGTAAGCAATCTGCCTAAAATGGGAATAATATAACCCAGTGGTCTGCACATAAGCATAAAGAACTCCTAGGCTTGTAAGTTTGGCTCTCATCAGCTGTTACTCATCAGTGTATTCCTCACTGATACTCGTTTTAAAGTCTAGCACCTTTCTTTCTATGTTTGAGGCATCTGCCTTCAAAGTCATTCTAATATTCAAGCTACAAAAGGCGTCTGCTGTCTTTGGCTCAGTTGACATTTGCTTGCAGGAAATTGAGCTGAAGCAGCTGGTAATTTCTATAAGAGGTGCTGGCATTAATTTTCTTGCTGTTATGCTTTGTTGCTCTAGTAGATGTTTGTAGATGCTAACATTGCCTCTTTTTTCCCCCTTTTACTTACATTTCATAGATTACTTATTGTTTATTGACTGTGGCAAGTTTATTGTGTGATTTTGCCTCCTCAGCTTTGGTATTCAGCAAAAAGTCTTTATTTGTCTCATGTAAGGATGTTTATCTGACACTAAGTAGGGTTTTTTTTCTAGAAGTCAAACTTCCAAAGAAATTATTATAACCTTCACTACTTCCCTGTTAGGAAACTCTGTATACTTTCATTTCTGAGTATATGGATTGAAGAAAATGTGATAATTCCCAGAGTGACAGAGAACTGTCTAAAAAAATATTCACTTCCCTTTTCATCTCTTATTCTTCTACAATCAGATGGGGGAAAGTACTTACCTGTCCTTAAAAAAATCTCTACTGATGAGTGCTGGGATCAATAAGATATGTTTTAAAAATCTATTACATATTTGAAAAGCAATGCAATAAGCATATTATTACAAGTATCTTTTCTAAACTTATAGTTCAACACCTGAATAGTGAACAAAATTATAATAATTGGAGATTGTAAAAAGAAATTTTAATAACTATGTTAAGATCTGGCTAAAGGCTTGTATCAATAATTGCTTTCACATAATAAGCCTCTGTTGACATCTGTTGCATTACTCATATAGACAGATATTAACACATAATTCCATTCAAATTTATTGGTCCTGAAGTAATTGCAGGCTAAAACCAGAATTGTCTGATTTCACCTTTGATAAACTTACTTTTTTGAAGATTAACCATGGCCTCTCTGGATAAGTATGACAGTATCATGTGGAAAAGTCAGGAAAGGCTTGATGTCTTCTTGACATCCTTTTTCTTAATGTTTCCTACTTAACATTTTTTGCTTCTTGCCAGCAAGTAGCACAGAATACATTACAGCAGAATCATCTACAGTGGGAAAAAGTTGTAAAAAGTCATTTAAACAAAACGACAATGCCTTGCTCCTGTCAATAATACGAAGTTTTTATATCCACAGCTCTGATAATCTCAGCAGCTCAGTGACCATGCCGGTCTCAAGCCTTCCTGTATAAAAGTCACACTTTATTTTGGAAATTATTTCTGCCAAGCATACATTTGATGTTTTGCTGCAAAAAGAAGCTCAAGTTTGGCCAAGGTCATTCTTCACCTCAGTTTCAGAAGAGTGGAGTTTGCCCAGCTGTGGAAATGCCAAAGGAATTTACACAGAGATTGCAAGAGACAAGTAAAACTGGCATGTGATAATACCACCCCTTCCTTCATGATCTTAAAACTATGTCTGAGTGCATGTAGGTAGGAAATATAGGCACTGCTTTTTGAAAAGAGGCAGCTTTAGTTTTAGTGCTTGGCATTAGCAATCAAAAAAAGCAGAAAGCAGATAGCATTGAATCACCTGAAAACATACCTAGCTGCATGCCTTGAGCAGGTGATTGCATTTGCTTGCAATTTGATAAAGCAAATCAATAAAATTAATACAGAAAATATGATACTGAAATCTATATTGTAGCACTCACAAGAGTGCAGAATCAGCAGAATCTTGTTAAGAACCATCTTCCAGGTTGTGTCAACACACAGGCTGCATGGGTTTCTGGAAATAAGAGTACAAATAAAAAAAACGAACCCAAAACAAAATCTCAATAAAAAAGAGAACTCCCTTTGCAAGACCAAATCATGTTACTTGTATGCTACACTTTGAGAAACAGAAAAGATCAGAACAGTAGGTTGCTGATTTATAAGTCTTGACTCTATGATGGCTTTCAAAAAGCAGTGAAAAAAGTTCTTCTGTTGCAGATGATGTAGTTGTGAATAAAGATTTCTCTTTTGCCTCCATGAACTAATTAAGTGGGGTTTTTTTTTAATCAATCACCCTATCCTATCTAAGCCACAAGGAGGCAACCATCCCTGTGACAGCAGGGTCACCGCAATCGATGTCCTTCAGTTTCTCAGTTACAGTTCTGTCCAAAGAGATGGTTCAGTGACACAACACATACTCTCCCATAGACTGCTTGTATACAAGCTCCCCAACACTAACTTGGCTGCCTGCTAACTTTCTAGGTGCGAATCTTGAAATACAGCTGCAGTGTTCTTCTCCACTAGGAATATGCTACTTGATTTGCTCTGAAGAGACAGGCTTTGCAGGTAACTCCATGCATGCAGCTTTCCTTTGTACCCAGTTTTTACAATCATTCTTGACTATCGAAGATTTCCATCGTCCTCTGGCATTAATCTTCAAAATCTATTTCAGAGCCTCAGAAGGTTTGTTTGGCTGAGTGCAGATGAGAAATGAGTAGCTGAAACCATTTGTGACTGTCATACAGTTTTCCTATTTCCTTTTAATATCCATCAAACTTGAAGCTTTTTGTAACCAGTTTTAAATGTGTCATAAGAGAGTTTATTTAGCTACAGGCAGTGTTTTCACGATGGGGTTTGTGTGTGTGTGTGCTTTTTTTCTTTTCTGAGGTGATAAAAATGGAATTGCCAGGTATTAGCAAATAAATTAGTTAGTAGGCACTAATAACAAAAGGACTTGTTCAGGCTAACTGAAGCAGATGCTATTCTAGCTACAGGTAAAATATTTTTTCAGTAAATTGTTTATTTGCATTGCATTTTAGGTATTATTTCTTATGAAATTAATTCTTTTTAACCACAGTCCAGTGAACATTAGAGTCTATCCGACACTGGTTTAGACTATTGCTTTTGGAGAAGAAACCCTTGCCATTGTCTCATCTACTCTCAGACAACGTGTCTGTGTTCCCAGGACAGCTTCTAATTCAACCTCAAGAAAAGCATAATTTCAAAAGTCTCTAGAAAAAATGGAGTTACAAAACATGAACTGTGGAAAAGTATATGTTCAGGCGTGTCATGTGTTTGTAATTAGTGCTCTGCTGAATTTCTTACAAATTATGAAAAAAACATATATATCACAATACACTGCAGTTATTTCTTACATAGGAATATAAACTCTTTTCCCCAATAGCTGTTATTTTGATTTCATACTTAACTTGTTCAAATGTTCTCACCAGATAAAGTGGTGTTCAAAAAGTCCCTACTAAGAGTGCAAAAATGCACAGAATCCTCAAATTTAAAGTTATAGATAATTAACTACTTTGGTTACAACATTTCTATCTTCAAGTCTCCTGTAGAATGTGACATTAACGAAAATGAGACCACCTTAAAATCAAATGAAATCTAAGACAACTATATACTGGGAATAACAGGTTCAGATTTTTCCTTCAAGCTTTTAAGCATCTCTACTAATAACTAAAATATTTCTGAAATGGTCTGACCTTTAAATTCTATTTGGAAAAAGGTTTATTTTCTTTCAGGAAACTGCCTCTGCTGAATCATTAGTAAGCTTCCAGACAACTTTTGGTACAAATAAACTGTTGTTTTAACTATTTCTAAGATAATTTTATAAGTGGACTACAAGAGAAATTAGCACCAATACCTAAAAATGACGTCAAAAATATACAGAAAATCTCTTGCAATGTATGCCATATAATACAAGTATAACTCGTTTGACACAGACCTTCAGATTTGCATGCTTTCTGTTATGGAAACTAAAAAATCTCAATGGGAAGGTCTTGTGCAGTCCAAGCCCTATGTAATTGAGTTATGAACCCCAGAAAGATTTTTTTTTTTTCCTTGGTTATCTGCATTTCAGCTGTGGTAGTCATTGTAATATTTGTCCAAGCTAGATGAGAATGATGATTAAAATAGACAGAATGTTCATCAGTGTTTAACATCCATATATTTCTCATAAAATCAACTAAACTTAAATGTCAGATTTTAATACATGTGTTCTTTTTAGTACGGTATCTTTGATTTGACCTAATGAAATTATATGGCAAATAAATGAATTATCATGATAGCAAATTAACATATTTATTGTCATTACTACTTCAACATGTAGGAATGAAAACTGGAACTGCCTTCAGAATTGATATTTTATAACTGTGATATTTCAATTAACTGTGAAGCAATCAGCCTAGAAATTCTCTATGCAAAATACAATGTTATTTCACTTGACTCTGGACAAGTTTTGGAGGTAATTATGCTATTTACAGTTTTTTCTTTGAACTCTACAGTCTGGAGCATTGCACTTAGTTGAAATAGAAAACCTCAGTTACCTGGTTGTGGTCTGAAACATTCGTAAGGGTGATCACTTGAACCTGAAAGACAACTGGAGCAATACCTGAATTAAAGGAAGTCGTAAAAAGTTTGCCTTTACAAAAGCAAACGTAACTTAAATAGAATTCCAGATACACAGAATCATAGAATAGTTAGGGTTAGAAAAGTCCTTAAGATCATCTAGTTCCAATCCCCATGCCATGGACAGAGACGCCTCACACTAGACCATGTTGCCCAAGGCTCTGTCCAACCTGGCCTTGAACACTGCCAGAGATAAAGCATTTACCACTTCTTTGAGCAACCTATTCCAATGCCTCACACGAATAAATAGAAGGATTATGAAGCAAAGCACATCGCCAGAAAGTTTACTGGGCCAAGTCATGGGTATCCTATTCATCTAAAAAGGCTGCTCTGATCTTATGCAGTGGATCAACACTGAAAATTTAACCCTGTATTTTGTTAAATTGTTCACATATATAGGACTACTGGAACTTGCCTGAATATATAATTGCAATATTTTAATGATTATATTGGATTCTATTATGTAAAATGATACATAACCACACTTTAACAGAGCTAAATTTCAATTTGTTTTAGATCAGTTTTGAATATTCATGGGCTCATAGAATGTTTAGGATTGGAAGAAACCTTGAAGACCACCTAGTCGAACCTGCTGCCATGGGCAGGGACAGCTTCCACTAGACCAGGTTGCTCAAAGCCCCATACAGCCTGGCCTTGAACACTGCCAGGGGTAGAGGCACCAGAGCTTCTCTGAGAAACCTGTTTCAGTGCCTCAGCATCCTCATAGCAAAGAATTTCTTCCTGTGGTCCAACCTAATCTTTCCTAATGTCTAATCTAAATCTACCCTCTTCTAGTTTAAAGCCATTACCCCTTGTCCTATCGCCAGATGCCCTTGTAAGAAAAGTCCCTCTCCAGATTTCCTGTCAGCCCCTTTAGGCACTGGAAGCTGCTCTAAGGTCTCTCTGGAACCTTCTCTTCCCCAGGCTGAGCAAGCCCAGCTCTCTCAGCCTGTCTTCACAGGAGAGGTGGTTCAGACCTCTGAGCATCTTTGTGGCCCTCCTCTGGATTCACTGCAACAGGTCTTCACCCTTTTTATTTTGGGAGTCCTAGAGCTGAATGCAGTACTCCAGGTGGGACTCTCACAAGAGCAGAGTGGAAGAATCCCTCCCATCTGCTGGTTATGCTTCTTGTGATGCAGCTCAGGACATGATTTGCTTCCTGGGCTGTAAGCGCACAGAGAGGTCATGTTGAGCTGTTCGTCAACCAACACCCTCAAGTCCTCCTCAGGGCTGCTCTTAATCCATTTTCTGCCAATCTGTAGCTGTGCCTGGGATTGCCCAGATTTAGGTTGTACTTGACCTTGTTGAACTTGAGGCTCCCATGAGCTCACTCATATTTACCTATTATAAATTCAGTTTGATTCTGCTCTTGCTTTCATAGGTGAAATTATGACTAAATTATTAAAAATATGCTCAGAAACTCTGTCTTCATCACATAGTTTTTCAGTACAGGCTCTTAATTATGGCAATTTCCAGTCTCTACAGACTTTTTTTTTTTTTTAAGATATTTTGTTTCAGGTGTTTATCTATTAATTTTTAATAAATATAGTACCTGTTTAATAAAGCAAACCTAGCAATATCCAATGACAGCTTTGGCTAATCTAAAAGACAGACCTCCTAAATCCTTGTTAGCTTCTCTCTCAGGAAATCTAGGAGTTGGCACCTGCTGTAGGAGCAGCTGTTCTCACATGTCTTACAGATGGCTGTGGAAAAGGAAATCAAATCCCCACTGAATTCAGACCTTTAATGAAAACTGTATAAAATCCTGAACCAGCTGACATCATCTCCAGACTTGTATTTTGCATGGACACAAAGACTCAAATCTGGCTGGATCCTGCATTTGCCAGGTGAGTGTGTCATCAGATGCGCCTGATCATGGGTCACAGCTGGCATCCGAGGCTCCTGGCTGGGAGCCAAGAGTATCCTCCCAGAGAGCTATAGCATTGTTCTCACCATCCTACTTCATTTAAAAACATCTATATAAATGTTATGTATTTCCACATTGATATATAAACATGTAACACTTATTAAAATAGTTTACAGAAAGTATATCTGTATGAACTATATATAAACAAATATATGTAGAATATAAGAATATACAGTGAATAAACTATATACAGTTTGTACTGAGAGAACTATTCTGACTACTGAATTACTGAACTTAAACATCTAAAGAAATAGGAGACCTAACTAGGAATGCTGGCTTATAGAAAGAATTCAGTGGTAAAATGCTTTGGCAACATATCAGCAGGACAAGTAGAGAGGTACAAGTCTGAAAGATTGCTGAAAGTTAAATAGTGTTAAAGGCAGAGCAGCAGGTTGAAGTTTCAGAGTGTGGTTTTCAGTGGTAGGATGGAGGACATGTTGATTTAAAAATATCAGCAAGGTCTGAAAATGTTTTGTGTGCACTATAACTTCAAAGAAAGCTTTTAGTTTATAGGGTCTCTGTGTTCGTGTTTAGAGATCTATTCTCTTCCAGATTATGTATAGTAAAATGACGACGTTCCATGTAATTCTGTGCAATTTCTAGCAGATTACTCATATGAAAAGAGCTGAGAAAATAAATGGTTACTAGTCAGTTTGCACACAGAACAGATGTCTACAATGTGCTTCTGCATATCCTAACATGAAAACTTGGGTTTGTCATCAATGATTGATCATTTCAGTACTGATGTCCAAATATGCCTTTGTTACTTACACTTCTGTTGTTGTCATAGTGGCCTCAAAACTTTTAAACCTATACTTACAAACCTATGTAGCAGGTGAGATAATTCACTTCACGATGAAGTGACTTTCCTCTCCAACCAGGTGAAGGAATAGGAGCCACTCTTTCTTGCTCCTGACAGCTATCCCACACTGTCCGCAAGAGTGCAGACCCTGGTACCATTGCGTAAAGACCAATTCCTCTTACAAAAATTCAGATACAACAGGGACTGCTAAGCCTCATACATTTTACACCCCTTGTCTCTCATACTTTTAAATCCTGAAAAAAAAAAAAAAAAAAGAATCTACAGCAAGAAGTTCAGTAGATAAGGAGGTTAGAAACATAAATAAAATATGAATGTAAAATAGATGCAGTTATTATACCACAATATAGCAATAGTACGTAGGAAAGAGTTCATTTTCATATCAATATCAATATTCATATAAATTAATTTGAAAAGAAATACAGGGCATCCCTCTGTAATGCTCTAGACTTGTTTGGTGCTCAAGCAAAGTTGTGTTGTGTCTACTGCAATGGTGGAGGAAGGAAGGTATCTTGCTGCCCTGTTGCAGGGGTCAACCTACAACCATGTTGCATTTTTTTCTTGCTAGAAAGACTGTGCTGTGTTTTCATTACAGACTGTTTATGATAGCTAATGAAAAAAGTCTGCTTTGATAATTTTTATCCATCTTACACAGCCTTTCAAAGTTTCTTACTGCCTTGTCCAAATTCTCCTTGAATGTTCATTATGCTCGTGTTGAGAAAGTGCATATTCAAGTAGTAATAGTCAGATTTTTTAAAAGTAATTTGGGTGATTTTGGTGCTGAACATATGCAGGAGAAGACCCTGTAATTTTAGATCTAACTGAACTAGCACAATATACGGGGTTTTTTAACGAGCTTTAGCAGGTTTACGGTTACTTAATGGTTTATGATTTCCTCCATTTATGGTTACCTAAAATGACCATTGTAAATCACAATCCCTAGCAGGAAACAACAATAAATTCTTTATGTTCTGAAAACATTTTAAAATACACAAACACTGCTGAATTTTAAAGTGTTGGTCAACATGATATTGGGCTTAAAGCCAAAATGGCTCCCAAAGCAGACAACTCGGTATCTTTTTATCTTCAGAGAATTTATGTACATGTAATACTAATAGTTGATCCTATAGCCAAAACCTATCTCCCTGGAAATGGTTTTGTAAACCAAACAATCCGTTACTTAGTTTCCTATTATAGTGGAGCCAGCAGCAAGGAATTTTCCTATAGTTTGAGCAGAAATGGTGCATTTGTCCAGTGCAAATCCAGATGGCTCTGTATGTGTGCAGGACCAATCCTCCACCTGGTCCCAGGTTTTTTTGTGGACTGGGCACAAGATCGTGGTACAGCTGAGGGATAAGTCATTGCCTGTGGTCAAGGGAAGGTTACAGCCATCTCACTGCTACTGCTCAGTAGAAAAATATTGGCAAGAGATGAAATACAGTTTCTTTTTTCTGTCATCACCAGATCACTCTATTTTTTAATTACGTCTGCAGAGTTTTCTCCTTGGTATTAAATTACAACGTTAATATACAGAACTTCAAATTTCCATCAGAGGCTGTTTAAACACTTCCCAAATGCCAGGATCCTGCTGATCTGATCAGTATTTAGTTGACACTCAGCACCTTTAAAGCTCAAAAATACCCTTGTTCTTGCCTGGCCAACTACATCGCCCATTAAAATCAAGGTCTTTGTTACTAAATGGACATGAGATAAGTATGTATATGAGGTAAATTATTTGAGATAAAATAAGAAAACTCCTGAAAAGCAGACAATTGAACCTAAATCCCACAAGTATATCTTATAACTTTTAGCATTACTTCTTCTTCTAAAAAAAATAAAAAAAATAAAAAAAAAAATAGAACTTACAAAACTAATCTGCTTCTATCTAGATTTTTGTGGTAGGAAAATGTACAGCTGTATTTAACCAAGCCTTTACAAGATCATTAAGCTGCCTTACAATTATTAGTTTCTGAGTGGTTGGTTTTTTAAATGATTTTCATAATCACAATAAACATACATGGGAATGTCGAACCTACCAGGCAAGGCACTGTCCTCTATCACAAAGAGCATATTACTGCTGTCTGGGTGCAGGAGATATATTGTAAGGTGCACCCAGTACATTTTCATAGAAAACCTATTTTTCTGTGAAATGGTGGAATTCCTGTTTCATCATATTTCAGACATTTCATCCAGCTGTTCCTTACAAAGTTAAATCAGGGCCATTCCAAACTAAGCAATAAATAGGGCATCTCTAATTTTCAGGAATTAGAAATGCAAGAGCTAGATTAAGCAATGTAGAGTATTTGCATCAAATATTGCATTGTTCCATCAATCTGGCAATTGGAGAAGTGCACAGTAGGGTTTAACTCCAATAAGGCTGAGTAGAAGAGGAAAACTATCTCATTACTGGTCCCATAATATTTTACCTTCTTACCTTATTATTCTCTTGGAAATGAGAGGAGAATTTATAAAATTTTGCCAAACAAATGCTTTTCACAGGGTAAAGCAATATATTCCCTACCAAAAAAACCCAAACAAAACAAAAACATCATGTCTGTATAATGCAATTTTATATTTCACTTATTTTACAGTAAAATACTCATGTATTTATTTTCATACATATAGATGTGCTAAAAATTATTTGTAATCAATGCCTACACATTAAGAAAAACATACTATAAAAAGGGATACTATTGCAAGAAAAATGATGTATTAGCTCAGATTTATTGAGCCATCTAGCCATGTGGCTAATAGCAGATGCCAATGAAAAAATGTAAAGAATAGGCTTATCATTAAACTTGTATGGAATAGACTCCCAGCCTTCAGCAATATTTGGGTCAGAGAATTCCTGAATAAGAAGTGGTACCTAGTATTGACAGGCAGGTGATATTGATTACAAGACAAAAAAAGCCTTTTGATATTTGTTCATGAGGTTTTTAATCCATAGGGATTATTTACTTCTAGTCAAAAGGCATTCTTTTTAAATGTGTGCACTGACTGCGCTTTTACTACAGTGAGTAGTAATTCTGTTCCCATGGAATTTAAAACCACTGGGACACGGCATTAGGCTTTTGAAATATCTTTCTCCACAATTATAGATACAAGGTACTGTCAATGTCCAGAAATATCAATGTTGAGGTCCTGTTATAATTTTTGTATTGTCATGGTTACTGTGCAACTATTTTTAGTTTTAAACGTCAGTCATTCACTTGCAAGAAAATGGTCTAAATGTAGTACAACCTAGATAGTGTAAATCTACCTAGTTTTTAAGTTATTGGAATACCTAAAATAACCTGTTTCAAATACAAAATGGAATGTATTTTTCATATTATAAAAGATAAAAAAAAGTGGATGAAACAAATTTGTAGACCTTTCCCAAAAGTTCAAATCTGTACTAAAATTAAGTATGAGATGATACATGATACAAGGATTTTTATTTCTTTTTAAAGTTACCTAGAGGTGCAAAAGGATATGTAGAACATCATGACTTCTGCCAACTTTAAAAAAAGCTATGATGATATTTCCTGTGACAGAAGAGATGACAAGTTTGTGATTTTGACAATTTAGGGCCTCTTTTGTATCCCAAATTATTCTAAAGTATAACAGTAATTTTATATGGAAATATAATACAATATATACAATATAGTTCCCCCTCTCACCCAATTTTATTTGTGATGCTTAAACATTTCTGTGTGAACAGAACCTTTGTAGTTCATTTTTAATAATGAATGCATTGCTCTTGAGGGCAAAATGTTTCTCACACAAATTTGGAAACTATGAATTGTCTCCGCGGTTTCCCCAGGAAACCACTCTGAGCCTAATCTCTCTGGGCAACTGTAGTAGAGGAGCATGTGGTGCCAATGCTTTATTACTGGCATGGACAAAGAACTCCTCACATAAATTATAATTTAGAAAAGATTACCATAAAATCAAATCTGGAGACTTGTGAAGACCTCCCGGGTCTCTGATAACATCCGTAATAATAGCAGAAATACAAAAATAGCTTATTTGATCTTCTGCATTTCACAGATCTCGACATACACCAGTTAAATATGAGCAGAAGGAGCCAGCCAAGAGGGCTTGGGCTGCTGGGCTCACTGGGGCTGTGAGCCGACAGCCTGCAGAATAGCATAGATGAGAAACCTGCCAAGGAAATTGTCACTGATATGAATACGAACATTTTGCGCAGATCAAGGGATAATGAACGCCATGAGGCAATCTTTGCTCTTCCAAAAACCTCCCTTAGATCATTCAAACCCATAAAGAGGAGAATAGCTTCATCTGACTTCATAAAAGCTAACCCTTTTCTTTCAAGATTGTCAGCATATTCCCGTCCTGCTGGTTATGCCTGCTAGGGCTCTATAAACATGGTTTGAACTCCACGGTCCAGCTCCCTCCTTCCTTCTTTTTGCATAGCTACGAATTTCTCTTTACTGTTAAATATTTTGGGAGGCAGCATCTCATCTGTCTTTGAGAGAGATTCATTTCAGAGTGGGATTGTGGCATGGGAGATTCACAGAAAGAGATTTGCACATGACATCTCCCCCAAATGCCAAAAACCTGATTTGTGTTGGAATACAGAATTTCAAGAAAACCTGTAAAATTCCCTTGATGTTCCGATCAGCATTAAAGTGACACAGAAAATACATTTAACATCTGGACATGAATGCACCATCACAGCCTTAATTTTACAGTAATAGAAAACATGTTTTTCTGAATGTTATAATTTTTCCTAGCATTATAGATACACACATTTAGAATTTATAAAGTTTTCCAAGGTTTTAAATAAAAAAAAATAAAAAATACTGGTTACAGAAGTCCTTCCTTCCTTTTGATGTGTCATGCAGATATTGCATATAGAGATGAATGAACCTACTGGTGTTTTTCTTCATCTGTTGGCAAGGTCTCACTCTGTTCCCCACCCAGAAAACAGCTTAGACCTGGAGCATTTCCTTAGGCACTGTATTTGCTCTCATTGCAGGGGTGTCTGGGAACAAGGCTAGTCATCACTTAGAAACTCAGTTTTTGTTCTTTGCTTGCCTCTGCTTATCCAACACACCATCCAGATGTGCCTGCCCAGAAGTTATTCCTCCTCCTTTTCTCCAGACTCTTCCTACTCTGCAGTATTGACCACACTACAGACTTTTTAGGTGACTTCAGCCTACAGCCTGCAAGCCCTGTTTTACCCTGACCTCCCTTCTAGCCATGTGCATTAAGTTGTAATGGAAATCTATAATGTGACTGGTCTAGATACAGCTCGTAATGAAGAATTCATATATAACTTTTTTCAGAGGATGTATTTTGTCTTGTACTCTGGTTAATTGCTCCTCAAAACTATGGCAAGGACCACACTTGGTTATTGCTGCTGGTGTGAGAAAGACCATTCACTTTCATATCCCATATCATGCCGTCACACAAAATTTATTAGAATTTGTCTTACAAGCACTTCTTTTTTGCAGATATCACCACATTTCCAGAATTAGAATTACTGTCAGATTGCTAGCAACACAGACAAGGAATCAGTGAAACTGAGAAAGTGTTTTGCACGATTCCCAATTTGTCAGTCAGCACTTTGCAAAGCCCGAACAGAATGATAGAATGGTTAGTGTTGGAAGGGATCTTACAGATCATCTAGTTCCAATCCCTGTGCCATGGGCAGAGGAACCTTCCAGTACACCAGCTTGCACCATCCAACCTGCCTTTGAACATTTCCAAGGATGGGGTAGCCACAACCCTCAGCAATCTGTTCCAGTGTCTCACCACCCTCATAGTGAAGATTTCTTTTCCTAATGTCTAGTCTAAATCTCCTCTTTCAGTTTAAGCCGTTGCCTCTTCTTCTATTCCTACCTGTCCTTTCAGAACGTCCCTTTCCAGATTTCTTAAAGGCCGCCTTTAGGTACTGGAAGCTGGTCTAAGGTATCCCCAAAGCCTTCTCTTTTCCCAGGCTGAACAAGCCCAGCTGTGTCAGCCTGTCTTCATAGAAGAGGTACTCCAGCCCTCTGATCACCTTTGTGGCCCTCCTCTGGACTCTCTCCAAGGGGTCCCCATTCCTCTTGTGTTGAGGGCTCCAGAGCTGAATGTAGTACTCTGGGAGAAGGGAATCTTACAAGAGCAGAGTCGAGGGGAAGAATCACCTTTCTTGACCTGCTGGCCATGCTTCTTGTGATACAGCCCAGCGTACAGTTGACATTCTACACTACAAGTACACACCGACAGCTCATGTTGAGCTTCTCATCAACCAACACCCCCAAGTGCTTCTACTCAGGGGTGCTCTCAATCCCTTCTCTACCAAGCCTGTAGTTGTGCCTGGAATTGCCCAGCCTCCAGTGCAGGACCTTGAACTTGGCCTTGTTGAACTTCAGGAAGTTTGCACAGGTCCACCTCTCCAGACTATCAGGGTCCCTCTATATGGCATCCCTTTCCTGCAGAGTGTCGATCGCACCATACAGCTTGGTATCATCGGCAAACTTGCTGAGGGCACACTCAATCCCACTGTCCATGTGGCCAACAAAAATATTAAACTGCACCAGTTCCAACACTGACCCCTGAGGAGCACCACTTATCAATGATCTCCACTTGGACATTGAACTGTTGACAACAACTCTTTGAGTGCAACCATCCAGCCAATTCCTTATCCACCGAGATACTCCATATGCGCTGCACGGCTATGTTAACAAAATAATTTTGTTCTGAATCAAATATTACTTGATCACACGACTTTTGTGTTAGACAATTCTGCAATTCATATGACAAGTTTACAGTAATTTCCAGCCACTGGCCAACAGCCATTTTCCCTACCTTACACTTTACAGTTTCAACCTGTGTTTCATCAACTGTCCTATATACGTGTACAGATGTGCACACATTAACATGTAGAGTAGAACTACAGAACCATATTTTAGAAAAACTAATCAGAGAGTTATACAATGGAAATATCTTCATCAATTACTGTATCTAAACCAGATTCTACATATTGCTCTGAGTGAGAACCTTTCTATGGCATTAGAAAGGTGAAAATAATATTTTTGGTAGATTCCTGCCTTATGTGATAGTGCAAAATATTACATGGCACCCAATTCCTTTAGATCGTTTTATAATGTGTGACTGAATATTTTAACAATGTTAAAAGGCATTTCAGGAGTTTGCGAAAGGGTCATTATTCCTTGCATCTATCCACAGGTTTTTTTTTTTCCTCACAATGCAATGTGCTTCTATGCAACAGCTCCTGCCTGGAGTTATTTTAAGGGCAACTGTGTTGTAGACTTTTATTTTTCTTACTCTTGCATACAGATCTTGTATCTAACAAATACAACAGCTGTCTTGGAAGGAGTACCTGGAGTGTATAGGTAATGAATTTGTATTCATATTTACTTTCATATGTAACAATCTTAGTTACTTAAAATATTTTGCTCATGAGGCAGTTGCGACAAGCAAATCCCATACCATTGAATTTCAATTAATAGTAAGACAGAATTTGCTTTTATTTAATATTCAACTAGTTGGACAGCCAGTCCAATACTGCCAAAACCTATCTGCTAAATAAATTATCCAGTTAAAAGTTGACTAGTTTGTAACCAATTTATAGATCTATGTTGAAAGAATAATGTACTTATTTATGAGGAAAAAAAAGAAAAAGAAATTGGATTACAGAGAGCGTGAAAATAAGATTTCATTGCACATTTTGTGGCAAATTTACCAACAATTAAATATCACCTGTAATTTACATAGCTGTCCCAAGATAATGCCAGTATAAATTTAGAAAGATATCCAGCTGAACCATGACTAAGAGGAACAGAGAAAGTCTGTGCCACTTCCACTTTTATCTTGTTCTTTTATTCTTCTGACAGCCAAAACAGCTCTCTTTTTACTGATAAAGTTGCTGTTCTGCTCAACACTGTCTTCTCTAGTTCTCTCTCACCTGGCCCAATTCTTCTATCTAAAGGAGCAGCTTTCCATCATTTTTCTCATCATACATGTATATATTTTTTTTTATTTTCTGATTCCTTAGTAACACAAATTATCTTTTCTGTTGAATTCAGTACTTGAATAATTCACTGAAATCCACCAGCTACATTTAAACACATAAGCATGGCAAAGATTCATGAAAACCAGGGAAACTAAACCAGCTGTTCATCTTGACATATCATACCCATCCCGTTTCCAAAAGCAAACAATTCACATTTCAAGACTTTAGCTGTAATCCTTAACTGAGGGTAAGGGATAGAGTTTATTCCTTTGTCTATCAATTATGATTTCCACAGGCACACTTGGACCTTGCAATTTGTGTCCTCTGGAGTCAAGGGCTCATAGTAATCACTGAGCAGAAACCTTCCTTAAAAAACGCTATTTCTGTAGAACACAAGAAAGTCGGAGCAAAGGTATCTATCTCGAAAACACATATACATACCTAGGAGACATTTATTCATGGAAACCATCTAAATTTCATTTCCTTTTGACTTTTCATGTAACATCTTCTAAATGTGGTTTATTGTTGGATTTGTAGCCCTAAGTTGGACTGTAAAGTAATTTAGTTACTTTATATAAAATAAGGGCATTTATTTTAACCTCTTGGCCTTGCATCTCCTGTATCTGGTAAAACAGTATCAGAAGTGAGACACAAAAGTCTTTGATATTGTCAGATGCCAACATATTTTGCCATGATGTACAGCACTTTTGAGAGTCACCATTTCTTGTCAGTGTTCTTACTTCAGATCCATGATTTTAATTACATTATTAATTACAACAGAAATATAGTAAACTACAGCAATATCATCCTAAAGAAATACTTCAAGCTAGGCTTAAAATAATTTTTTTTCAATTATGGTGGAATTTATCAAGCATTCAGAAAGCCTTTACCAATTTTATTTTAAATCTGATTGGAATAAGACTTAATCCTTCAAAATTTATGCCAGAAGCATATGTCTGCTATGGTTTCAGATATGTTTTAGAAAGGCAAAAGATCAGAACTATAATAAAATTTCAAATGTAACAACTATGGAATTATTTCTAATGTTTAATGGTATTTACTAAGCTTAAACAAAGGCAAATGTATGCATCTCCACAACTGGAATTTCCTGCCTTAGCATCAACAGCCTTAAAATAAGCATTCTGTATAATTTCCTGTGCATATTAATAATTTCTATAAAATTGCTGTTCTTCGTTATGCACTTTCATTTTTTGCTGCGTTAGAGACATTTCAAGAGCTGTGGGGAGAAGGAAAGTGGTTGTCCCTTTCATTAGAAATCTACGTTAAATTTAATTCCCCTGAGTCATCTACTTGCTTCTCTTTTAGGCAATCAGTCCTTTGCTGTCAAAGCCAACACGCTGCTGGACAATGGCAAACACTCCAAGGTTCGTTAGAGGGATCCAGCTGATTAACTTGGGAGACTTTGCAAGGAAGAAAAATGGCCTTTCTTCCTTTCAAGATTGATCACCTTTAACAGAAATACTGTATTTCAGAATCTGAAATCTGTATTTATACAAAATTCAGAGTTTTAGGCTTTCTATGTGATTTCCTAAAAGGATAAGAATACACATGAGTATTTCGCTGTCCATAGCATTGTAATCATTTGAATCCTATCTCTCCCATCCCAGTATGAAAAGACTTCACAAATGAATGACGAGTAGATGGCATATCATTTTCTCAACTGAAGACTCTTGGATTCAATCTGCCACTCATTGAATGCTGGCAGAAAAGCACTTTTGACCCCAGTGAATAGTCTGCATAGTTTCTATATTCTCTGACAGTATTTGTTTAACAGCTACTGGTAAACATAATAAAGGCTTATATCAAGCAGATTTTTTTTTTTTGTTTGTTGTTGTTGTTATAAATATCACTGCAGTCATCAATGTCATCACTTCTTTTATTTTGGTCTCTCCAGTCTGCCTGCAGTATCACTGCTGGCTACTTCCAGGTATCCCCCACTCCTAGCTGCCCCTATCCGCACAGCCTGTAGTTAATGTCCGTTGAGTTCAACACTTTTTCTCACCATTCAGCAGAAGTTTAGCTTACCAATTATGCTATTTCCATGATAGCTGGTGTACTCATTACATCCCTGTGTAATGCAGAGTGGACGTTAGTGGGGTGTTTTGAAGGCAAACCAGTGGTCCACAGAGATGACGCTCTAACATACGGTGCCTTCTCTGCGTAAGTTCTCAGCTACTACCTAAAGCAAGTGGTACAGATATCTCTAATTTGACAGCTCTGTTTTTATTTCAAACACCTTTCTTAACTCTATTTTCCCTTTCATTATGCTTTTATGCACAACCTGTTGCAACATTATCAACTGACTGTGACAATCACATTTTCCTGAGTTATGCAAGTAACTACCAGAGATGCTACCATGATCCAATGTGACATATGGGGCAGTGCCTTCCATTTGCAATGCAGAACTACCTACCTTATCAGCAGCTGAAATGATCTGTTAGTAAAATAACTAATGTACAGTGAGATTTATCAGAAATTTTTTTTTAAATCCTAAGAAATCTAGAAACCACTGCTCCTACTTGAGGTACCAGAAACACTAATTTATAGCCTGTGCATGGTGGAACTATTGTGCATCAATATCATATGCTTTATGTCATTCCAAGCCTCCTAGGATGTAAAAAATGAATAAGCTTTTGTAAGTAACTTCTCAAGTAATAGCTTTTTGGGTTTTGAGGTTGGGGGTCATGAGAATTATCCTTTTTCCAGATTCTTCTACTATTTCCAACTTAGCAAACAGATTAGTAGGTTCATTGTTGCAAGCGCTCTACTCTCAGCAAAAACTTTCTAAATCCTTGAAAAAGTATTAATCACTTATCCAGGCTTTTCTGCTATTGAAGCAGATGTCTAAAGCATTAAATTCATGTAGGGAGCCCTTAGAAGTTTTGTATTGTTTCTACCGCCTAAGGGGTAGATATTAAAATTTTCTTAATATTGAGCCAACTCAGTTCTTATCACAGTTACACAAAACCACTGCATAATTCAATAGACAAATTGTCTGAATCTAATCCCATAAAAAGAGAAATTATGACATGTTTTAAAAATCTAGACTTAATAGATAGCCAAATGGCTACAAACCACATCAGGCTGAACGAATCAGATACCATCTGTGATAAAAGGCATGTTGAATAATACAGTCTAGATGCAAAGCATATTGAACAGAACAAAACATACCATACAACAGATTTATAGTCTGTAATCCACACAGAAATTCTGCTAAAATAGATCAGCTCTGTCACGTAACACTGCTTTCATCTACTGTCCAGGAGCACTGCACCACTTTGACTCATTTAGCAGATCAGTTATATGCTATTCTTGATTTCATGCAGTGATGATTAAGGATGAAAAATATCACAGACAGTTGGCAACTGCAATAAATAGAAAAGCTTTGCTCAATTTTGCTTTATGTATTTGCACCACAATTTTTAAAAAAAAAAAAAAAAAAAGAAAAAATTTGAATTCATCTTGTACAGTAATCTGCTATGACAACTTTGGATCTTCAGGTTTTGTAAGCGTTCTAAGACAGTAGAGTAAATTAAGCATTAATAGACCATTATGAACCCATTGTCAGGGAATGTTGCATACGCACTAAGATTAGTTTCTACTGAGAAGATTCTTTTTAGTTGAAAATTGTCCAAAGCTGTAAGCAAAGTAATGGTGAGATAAACTGCATTAATCAAACAAGATTTGGCACAATTGCCTAAGATGCTTAAGGTATTTTTATATATGCTGTTCCAGCCTGTGCACCAGAGACTCATCAACTATAGTAAACATCTGCTGGTTTAAGGATTATGGACTCTATTTTCTAAATTTATAGTGCTTGGATACCAATTTTAGTCACCAAGACCTGACTTTAAGCTTAAATCGAAGCTTCAACTGCCCCAAAAAATGAATACCTAAAGCTACTGTAATGAATTCTATCAGTATTACTGTATGCCTGATCATGATAAATAGCTCCTGCTATACCATGTAACAGCAAGATCTTGAACAGTGAAGCAATATTAGTCACAGTTTCATATTTTCACAGAATCATAGAATGGTTTGTGCTGGATGGGACCTTAAAGATGACCTAGTTCCAACCCCCCTGCCATGGGCAGAGACACCTTCCTCTAGACTAGGTTGTTTAAAGCCCAGCCTGGCCTTGAACACTTCCATGGATGGGGCAGCCACAACTTCTCTCAGCAATCATCTGTTCCAGTGCCTCACCAGCCTCATAATGAAGAATTCTTTTCTTTGCCCTCCATGTGTCATAAAGCAGCAGAAAAATAAAGGCTATTCTGAAGATTTGGAGCTGAATCTGTTGATCAGCTGTCCTCTTACGCCAGCAGAGGAGCTGAGTTGTACATGTATAGGATATAGACTATATATTCACTATATATAAATGTCAATGTCATTATAGTACCTCGAATTCACTCCGCTGCACACACTTCAAAGGTCCTTCCTGGTTCAGGTAGCTTGTATCATACCTGTGCCAATAATAGCATGGAACAAAATACACATCACAGCATTTGTCTATTTTATCAGAAGTTTCTAGTAGAAAACAAACTGCAATATTTACAATACTTTTCAAATGTGGAACTTTGGAAACCATTTTGCTGTTTAATCTGAACATTTTAGAGAGTACGAAATCAGAAGGCCTCTAAGGTCTCATGCCTGTGCAGTTTCGTTTATTTAAAAATTAATCATAGACTGAAGGAAAGAGCAGTAGTCCATTCCCACAAGAACTGACTTAAATTCTGCTGCCTTAACTTGATTTTGTTGCTGCCTTTCCTTTTAATAAAATACAGTGATTTAAGTGTGACGGTAGTGAGAATTTAAGTGTGATGGTAGTGAGAATTATTATTATGTTATCAAATTAAAGGGCATTTGGGGAAAAAAAGCTTTTTCTTGTATAGCTGTCATACTACAGTTTTCATTTTTATGTGTATTTAGAAAACACAACAAAGAAAACATAAAAGTGTAAACTCTGTAACTAAAGTGTTTTAATTTATTTAATAAATATTTTCCCAAAGCCATTAATTACAGATCCTGTAAACAATAAGTGTGTTAGTGTAACATGAAATTTACTTGCTTGCATGCTTTCTTCTTGTCCCACCTCTGGGCTCTTTTTCAGCTGGTGAATTCACCGAATGAAAAAACATCTTTCAGCTTATTTTGTGCGCGGAGACCCGGTTCTGATGAAAATCTTTCAAGATCTCTTGTGTTAAAATGGAAAGCCATGCTATGTGTTCCTGTGTTTGAGCTAAATTTACATCATGTATTCACATCTCTCTCACTCAGAGGAGAATCAATGTGTAAACCTTCTTCTTAAACATGAGCTATGAAAATTGCATTGCGCAAAAATATTTAGTGAGATCTCATATGTTTCAAAGGGTATACTTTTTTTATTTTTTTTTTTTTAACCTAGGGAATATGAGCAGCAAGCAATCCTGAAATTATATGAGCCTCACCAAGGAGAAATAAACCATAAGGATTTCAAATGGATGTGTCCTCTCCCAGTTCCTGAAGTTACAGAAACTCACTGAAATTTTTGCTTCTTCTGAAAAAGAACTTTCTCCTTTTCATGACTGCAAGGAAAAGCTAGGAAATATGTA
This sequence comes from Coracopsis vasa, assembly GCA_026283785.1. Lineage (NCBI taxonomy): Eukaryota > Metazoa > Chordata > Aves > Psittaciformes > Psittacidae > Coracopsis > Coracopsis vasa. The sequence goes on along the minus strand of JANHGB010014995.1, from coordinate 18,469 downwards.
TCAAGCTGCAAACACATCTTCTTGATCCTTAAAAAATATGAAAGGTCTCAGAGTAACAGAAACATCAGTTGAGCTAGTGCAGCTGACCTACCCCTAAGTTTCAGCTTGGAGAATATCAGTGTACAAATGTATGCAAAATTAAGGCTTCTTTCAGGAAATCACAGATGAACCACACTGTTATCCTGAAGAAGAACATGAAAGAAGGTCATGAGAAACCCTGGGTCTTGATGCAGCTACAGAAGTAATTCAATGAGTTCCAGGCAGCAAAGAATCTGCCTCAAAATTGGAAAATACTTGTGTTGCTCGCAAGAAACATTTTGTTTCATAATGCCATATATTTTTTGAAATGCAAAATATCTTTCTGGTTTTCAAAGGAACACATTACATTATTAATGATGTTTTTACAAATATACATAGATCAGCAAAAATGCTTGGAAACCAGAAAATGCTCGTTTTCACACCCTTGAATGTCAGCGTGCTGAGATGGTTATTTTGCACTGCTGTCACTCATTGTTGAGCAGTCATTATTACTTCACATGCAACCCCCAAAGCTAGTCTTTCTTTGCTATACCAGATCAAAAAATCCCTAAACATAAGCTGGCAATACTTTCAAGGCACTTTCTTATGTTAATTTCCAATTCTTATGTTAGTTTCCAATGTATTTTAATATATAAATTAAGAAAGTAAACAATGCATGCTCCCTGCAAGAGAATGCAACTCAGTAACTTGAGGGAAGTTTCTACCTGTGCTGGAATCAATGCTGTCTTTATGCCTGGAGACCACAGGTGATTTTGGGGCTGGCAAGAGTTGCACACTGCCAGTCTCTCGCTGCCAACTGCACCATAGTTCATCGTATCGATTAGAATACACTCCCACTAGCTTTTTCTATGCTTTCTTAGGTGTACATGTAGTCACGGATGATAAGGTAGACTTCCCCCAGTCTCTTCAGATGGACATGTTGTTGAAATACACAAACCAGGAGATTAATTATATATGATTTAGATTGCATCAACTGTGTAATTAATTATTAGAATTAATAGATCCAACTTAATTGCCTTTAAAATCAGAAGAGCTCCATTATGAAAGAATTTTATAAACTATTTCTTTCAAAGGTGCAGGGTAAGTGAAATTTCATGGGCTTATTGCTCCTTATCAAGCTAAAATGTTGGATCAGGAGTAGCAACTAATGACATTTTCCATATAACCTCAAATAAAAATTTTATATTCTAGGTATGGATATGTAGTCAATATAGATAATAATATTAAAAAAATAAACTGATGGAGACTAAACACATGATATACTGCATACAGCTCAGTAACCCAGTGTTCATTACTGTATTAATATTTAATATACTTCACTTTATTCCCCGGCTTCTCCTCAATTTCTCCGTTCTACCTAAAGGCAGGAATCTTTGCAATGACTATTGATGGATTTGAATAATAGGTGAAAGAAAAGGCATAATTATTTCCTCCTCTTAAACCACGTAGGCTTTCTCATTATATGATGAATGTGGTGTGATTTACTATCCCTCCATCTTCACCAATTATTGCACATTGAAGTACTTAAAGCTTCATTAATTGTTTATCACAAATACACACAACTCCTTACCCTAAAAGGAAGGTCTGTAAATGTGAACCCCATCAGCCCTGCTTGTTCAGTACTTGGGTAATAATACTGTCATTCAAAGAAGTAATGTGAGATTACAGTTACGCTTTCCTATCCTTTTTCATCTATACATTGCTGAATCAGCGCACTGAAAAGAAACAGAGCCCTATTATGTTATTTTGTATGTGCAGTCCATGGGAGAAGAAGTAATACAAAACCATTATATTGAAAAAAATTATATGCTTAAAATTAACATAGACTGTGCTCAACTGATATGAAAAATGGAGCATCTTCAACTACAGTAAGAATGCTTGTGGAGACCTTCCCTTGAGAAACACTCTAAGCAATGTGTTCTCTTCCACTTCTAGAAGGTTTGCCTGATATTTAACTTAAATGCCTTTTTCCTCATTTCATCTTATTATTCATAGGTATGTTCTATTTCATTATGCTAAATAATTTTTTCTTTCTTAAATGTTTGCAGTAGGGAGATTTCTTTTCCCTTGCTTCTCAATTCTGTTCTCATCTAAATCTGGCACTGCATACATGAAACCACCTGCCCTCTAATAGTTCCACTCTCTTTTGGTACCCTTTCCAGCAACACTTCTACCATGCTAAAAGTAGCTGGATTAGACTATTCAGTGGTGTGATACCAAAGTACTTAAAATCTGATGCCAGGTGAAACAGGCTGAAGGGTTTTCTTTGAAAAGAGGGGACAGTAAAGTTAGAAAAACAGAAGGACATTCAGAAAGCATTGCTAGATACAATAGTATTTGTTAAGTCTCTTCCTCTTAATTTTATTATTCTTATAGGGCTGATTGCTAAGCCTGGAGTACAGCGCTCCACCTGCAGCCAAGCCGAAAGGAGACCCATCATGTCCTAGAAACAGACACCTGTATGTAGAATATACTGGAAATTTTTAAAGGCCTAAAGATTAATTTCTACATGTACCTTTTGAAAGCATCCCAGTAGGTGCAGGAATAGCATTGTAGCACCACAAAATGCATATGCATTTCTAAGAAAAGAATTTAAGTATAAACCAAGTGAGTCAAACAGTGGTAATCTACACCAGCACAAAGAAGAACACATTGCTTCCCTGCTTCCTATAGCAGGTAGTCTCATTTTGACCAATCTTGGCTAATGAAAGGATGAATTTGTGGGACCTGGAAAGAAACAGTTTTCCATTCCAGTAATATTTTTCAGAAATGCCATGTACAGATGAGCCAAAGGTGACTTGTAGTTTGGCATGCAGAAGCAGACATTAGTAGTCCTGAAACAGGCACTTGTAAGGAGCCTGTTTTTAAACAAGTGATTTCACATCTAACAGATAATTTAAACATATAAGATATACATCATGAGCTTTAAATCTGGAGTGATATTAATTTCTAGCCATGAAAAAACAAAGACGAATATTGGCTAATTATATTTTAACTATCGTGCATTCCTGGGGGAAAAATCTAGATGATTTTTATGTAAAATTACCAAAAGAACAATATGAAGACAATTTTTAATGTTTGAGCAACATGCTGTTTGAAGAAATTATTTATACAAGCCAGAATGTAAGGCTGACATATTATTATTAAGCAAAAAGTTACCTTCAAAATACACATTAAATTCTCTTGAAATGCAAGAACAGTATGTACCTATCAGATGTTACTATGCAACCTATTTGTAAGTCAGAAGTGAAGAATGAATGAAGAATTACACCATGCTCTAACAAATTGTGATCAATTCCTGAATGTGCAAACATAACTCATTTCAAGTCAGAAATCTGGAATGAATCAGGGTAGTTGCAACCTTAGGATAGACTGCTGCTCTTTATTTCTTCACATCAAGAAGAAATTAATTAGGCATTGATAAGAGCAGTCCTGAGAACTAAATAAATTCATGTTGCACCTGCTTCAATAGTAAAATGAATACTGATACTTTTTAAAATGACAATTTTTTTAGAAAAGTGTTCAATTATATACATGAAAGAATTTAAGACGTAACTTAAGATGACCTTAACTTTCTTGATCTACTGAACTGGATGAGAATGAAGCAAAAAAAATCATTTAAGTAATGCACAGTTATATTAACTGAAGGTGTGAATAACTGAAAACCACAAGAGGTAAGTGGCACCCTATAGACCACTGCAAAATATTTCTAAATAGACACTTCAATTCCTGTAATAAGTAGTAATCCACGACATTTGCTGATTTATACATTTCCATGCTACCACTCACCATGACTGATGAGTGATTTTTGGATTGGGTTATTTGTAGCTGTTGAATCCATTGTACAATTAGCTTACACAGGACTTAAAGTGATTCACTGCTTTAAGTTCAATTCACTTCATAAAAAAGAATAGAATGTAATTTTAAGCAGCATTACTTATTCTCCTGTATGAAATGTCTTCCAGTTGTCTTGACTTTCCTTTTCTTTCTTGCTAACACAGCAAAGGTCATTTGATTTGAGCATTATTATGGATTGTGGGTATATGCTAGATCCAGTGAGCTTTGAATCCTAATGCAGTATTACGCTTCTAAGTTAAAGTTATATTTTATATAGCAAAATGCAAAAACTACAGATATTGACTAGGTATATTTAAGGTGATTATAAGTCAAACTCATGTCTGAAATGAGGAAAATGCTGCCTTGATTATATTTGTTTAATTTTGGATTGCATTTTGAGGCATTTCCTAGTTACTTCTCCCTAAAAAGATTAAAGTTTTAAACAGAATCATAATTAAAATAACTGTGAGTCTTTCAATGCTTCCATCTTTAGAGAAAAATACTAAGGGAGAAGGAAGAAATTCTACTGGGATTTTGAATTTCAGTCATATCTACGATACCCTTTTTTATTTGCTTGTTGAGCAATATCATAATTTTCTTCTACTGTTCAGAACCCTGCCTAGCAGGATCCCCCATCCATGATTAAGGTTTCTAGGCAGTGATACAGCAAAAGCAAACACATTAGACTAAGGATTTCATCTCTGCAGCAGCACAGGAAAGAGCAGTGTGCCTGCATTTACTACTTTTTTTCCTCATCCCATCATCCTTTTAGTGTACAGTTGTCAAGACATCTTGTCACTTCATTCCTTTCAGTTTCATGGGCCACAACAACTGACACATTATGGAAAACTTGCATGCAAATATTGATTTACAGTAACAAAGGATTAAAATTTCTTGAGATCTTAGCACTTGATTTTTTTATTTTTTTTTTTTTTTGAAAAAAAGGATCATTTTGAACTTAAAAATACATCCTATTTCTAGGATATGATTTTCTAGAATAAATCCCACCATTTAATGTGCATGAAGCTATATTCAAGAATGTCTAAACTTGCTCAATGTTAGTATGATCTTGTTTATAAAATACCACCTTCATCTGAATCTCTGCAACACATACATAAAAACATTATCAAAAAATCTCCTTGATAACAAATTACTAAAAAAAAAGCTAATAGTTACTTTTGATGATGTGATTGTTAACTACAGGGTTTTATAGATCACATAAATGTTCTGGGAATGGTCTAAGGAATAAGCAAGGCTGTACTCACTGTGGTCCTAGAAGCAGAAACAAGTAATGTGGAAAAGCCGTTGCTCTCTGGTTACTCCAAGAAATCTACTTTCCAACTAAATGTCCCCAGAACATCAATACACGCCAAAACATCATATTCATTGCACTATTCTTATTCTGCATCTGCAAAGTCAGTGTATTTAATTAAGAATATTTACACTAACAAATTCTCACTCAAATATTTGACAAAATTTAAATAGTCATTTAAACAGTTATTTAAATATTCAGTTAAGCATGATCCTGTTGCCTTGGCCCCTTCAAGGATTATGTGTCCCACTGTGTGATAGAATGTATTTTATAGTTACAGACTGATGGACACTACAATGATAATTTTCCTGTGCTTTTCCACAACTAAGGACACCATTTTGAATTTATCCGTGGGTATCACAAAAAGATTATTCTATCAGAAAAAAATATCAAACACCATTAGACCTTCTCAAAGGAAAAAAGGATTCTTCAGAGAAGTAGCAGGAAGAAAACAAATAAATACTTTTAAAAGGCTGCTTCTTACTTCCCCCATCCCTCACCTCCTTTTTTTTTTTAAGTTATACAAACTCCAGACCTTTTTTTTTTAATCTTTAAACTCCATGGTAAACCTGTGTTCAAAGGACACAGCAAATAGCAGAGCACAACCATGTTCATCTTACTGCAGTATCTGTTTATTTGTGCTATGGACACAGATTTATCCTTTTCATACATCATTCACTACTATCCAGACTGATTTCACAATGTCAATTCAGAAAAACCCCAAACAGCCTTAGCAAGAAGAAAAGAAAAAAGAAAGGGCAGGCAATGAAAAAAAAAAAAAAATCTATCTTTTGTTGTTTTGAATATTAGCCACACTGGGCTTTGGATTTCATTTTCTCTGTCCTACTTCAGAGGCTCCATTGATAGCAAAGGTCATAAGAACAGGACAGAAAAATAAATAACATTTTCTGCTTTTTCTTGGTTTTGAAAGTTCTTTCATTGTCTGTGAACACAAAGAACATATCATCTCTCTGATGCACCAAGAAAGGCCCTGATTATAATGTTTCATTGCCTGAATTTCTGTTTCAATTAAGATGCTGCTTGGGTGATACTTTCAAAGGCACAGAAGCAGTTAAGTCATCCAAGTCTTACTGAAAATTAATGGTAAGAGGGAGCTTCACATTCATTTGTAGCTGTGTTACAGCTTTCCCCATCTGACTTCTATTTCTGTAGCAAAGCAAGAAAAATAAGCCAGCTCATAAGGGCTGGGTAACAACTTACTGAGAGGCCCAAGCATCTTTCACATAAAAAGAATTGTTCACCATCTTTCTCATGACTTTGGACTGTGTTGAAGGGAAAACAAATTTTGCTACTTCATTTACTAACCAGATTAGTCTTAAATAAACATATAATTGGAGGTAAATCTAACATCATTAATTAACAGGAAATGAAAATGTGCATGCAAATCACAACTGAGAATCAGTAATTTAAGAGAAGAGTGACTATGATTGTGTTGACCACCCGTGTATGTTATAATTACGTAAATGCAGCACATAATTAACTCATGAAGTTGAACAAGAACTGGCTGTAAACAGTCCCACATTAGACAACAGGAGAAACAGCTATGTTGTTTTAATCTTAAGCATTCAAAAGAAGAGATCACTTGAGAGTGAGTTTTTTAACGTTCTACTTAAAAGACCTTGCTTTTTGGCTAGAGTGAAGAAGGCTTGTTTTAGAATAATACAGAGACTAGCTAAATTTCTACAACTTTAATGACTTGATAATTAACACTTTTAATTCTGCCATCCGAATGTATCATGTGATCATTAAAATTTATTTAAATTAGGTGAGCACTGCTTAAAGTCTACAATAGGAGTCCTAATTGCAAGCAATACTCAATATAATGAAGGTTTAATCTTCAATTTAAAAAAAAGCATCAATGATACTTTTCCTTAAAACAATAAAAATGCACAAATGCCTCCATCTCAATAAGGATAAAAGAGGAAGAAAAGTGAAAATTCCTCACATACCTGCTAGTAATTTTTCCCTCATTTATCTGAAGTCACTGCAATTGTGTGACATAGTCTTCTAGGCAGAGTGCTTCATTCTATGAAGAGTATTGCAGATAAAAGCAACCCAAACACTGTAACTACAGATTTAACTACTTGCTCCTGTCGATATTGTGCTGAAGGGAACTGTCACAGGTGTTTTGCATAGATACTGTTGGTAAACCAACATAGGAAAGAAGTCATGCCTCTTCTACCCTTATCTGACTTCTTTTTTAGCAAGTGACTTTCACCAGATCAGCCACAAACACTTATGTTTTAATTTCAGGTCTGCTTGGGTGATCCTCACATGCTAAAGACAGGTTGATGTCTTTCAATTTTGCTGCAGCAGGCAAATATTAGGCCTCAGGTCACCAGTCATCCTGCTCAGGATGATGGGCATCTGGAGAAATCTGCTGATGGATACATCAGTTCTCTAATCAGTTCTCTCCTGACATCTGTTCTCTAACAGATACAGAAATAGGATTTGTGTGGGCCCTCTGTGCAGGATCTGCTATCAGCCTTCAATCTGGGGTAACAGCTCTGGGGCCACCTTCATGAGCAACATTTGGTAGAGGGCTATGTCCTTTCTTAAAAAAAAAAGCTCCCAACTTAGTCAGCAACATATATTCACTCCTACAGATTTGCAACAGCCATGAACTAAAACTACACAGATCAAGACAGTTGATGTTCTTACTCTGAGCAAAAATGAAAAAAACAAAACCAAACCCAAGCACATAATCTTAGGGCCTTAATTTAATAAAATACTCTGTTGCTTTTGCCCTAGAAAGAAAGATGTTTTCATTTCATATTGGTTCAGCCTCCATCTAATGTCAGATTATTCCTGTTTATGTAGGTCAGAAGTCCCCTCTTGGTAGCTGCAAATGCATTGCTGAGAAACACGCCCCAGGTCAGAGAAGCTGAAGAGGAGTCTCAGGGTTTTGTGATGTATGGTGTTTTCCTGTGCTATAGTTTAAGGTGCTAAGCAAGCTTACAACCAAAAGAAAGATGATTTTGCATATCTATTTTTTTGCATCAAGTTTTAACATAAGTTTCAAAATGCTATGGTTCTGGTGCATTACCCATGCTATGCAGTATTGTAACTACAAATGCATTGCTTCATCCTGTTATCAGGAAATATTGGCCAGCAGCGTCATGAGGTCTCCAAGAGGGAAAAACTTGGAAGGAGAACAATGAGCTGGAAGAGTTGTTAGCTTAGTTCCCAATTAACTGATCTTTTGGAAGAAAAATAAATCTCAGTGAGGGGCAACACTTTACACAAGGAGAGCATAGGAAAGAGAACTGCAGATACTGAGATGGTTTTCTTTTTCATATTGAAGAAGTGCTTAAAAATGAACTCATTAGAAGCCTCCGCATTGTGCATAAACTGATCAAAGTTCTTTCATATGTTGAGCTAATCTGTGAAGCCAAGGTCCAGAGTTAATCTGTCTTGCAATGGCTAGATTTCCAATGCGTTAAGACATCCATTACAGGGTAAAGCTCTGCAGAGACATCAAATTTCAAATCCCCTTGAAAACAGTTAAAAGCAAAGTTTCTTTACCTTGCTGAGTGCTATGCATGAGCTTTGTTAATCCCTCACAAAAGTTAAATGTTTAGAAGCCAAATTATAAATTAGTATAACACAATAATTTATTGTCTTATTACCAAAAACTAACAGCAGAAAAAATCAATTTCAAAAGGGAATTTTTCTGTGTCAAATTCTCCAGTTTTGCAAAACTGTAATTTCCTTTGTGGGAAATTCATTATATTTCGAAAATACTCCTGTGTGCATTGGCTGCTTTTCCATGAATTATATCCAGACTTTTACATAACATATTGTTATTTTGCTGAAGCAACCGTTTCTAGTAGTGGATCAAATCTATGATAAAACCTCTTCCTTTCTGGTCCTTTGCTCATCTCAGAGCATTACTAAGTGTACTGAAGGTTGATCATTTAAGAGAATGGATGTATTACAATACAGGGACTCCTGCAGATAAAATATCTTTGTCTCAAACCAAGGATTTTAAAAATTCTAAATATGTGAATGAACAATCTGAACTGACTCACAGAAATAACTGCATTGTCCATAAATATTATGGGTATAAACTTCTAAGGCCCCTCTAGTTTCCTTGCTATGCATTTCTCTTTATTTCAGATTTGCTTCCCTCTGCAAGAGAGGAATGTGAAGTTCACTTGGAGAAAATACATGCCCTGAGGGCATTCTATAATGAATGACTTGGCTTTCTCTCTGGAAGTGCTTGTACTATTTTGAGAAATGGATATATAGTGGGGTGGTTACCAGCAGTTCCTTTTGTTGTAATACCTGAAATGGAGCTTCTCATGTTTCAGAGAATAATTGATTTTTTTAAATAGCTTTCCTGTAGCTATACAACTCATTTTATTCTGGTTCTTTTTCTTTTCTGCTTCCTTTTTTTCTCTTCTCAGTTGCTTAATTATCTTTTGCAATAGCATACACAATCAAATTGCACAGCTGCTAGAAAGGTAGCTTTCTGGTATCCATTAGCATTCACAAAAGAAAAGAATGCTTCTAAAATTTTGTCATAGACACTTCAGTTATCATTTTTTCCCTCCATTATCATATTATTAAAATTGTACTTTCAATAAGGATGCTAAAACAATGTGAAATCTTGCTTTTATAATAATAGCAAAAAATTAGGCTCAGAATTTAAACTTTGTGTGTTTTAACATCCCTTTGTGATTAGGTACTTCATATGGCTCAGTGCTATAATGTATATAATACGCCTCTGAAGCTCCCTAAAGCACAGTAGGCTTCAGAGTGACTAGATTTAACTTCCAGAGATCAAAACCATGATTTTAAGTCTTTACTTCAAATCTTCAAATCAATGTTGATGTATACTGTTGTAGACACTTGTGCAATGGGCTACATCCTTCAGCTTTTAGATCTCAAACATATGTACATATATATACATACATACAAATAAATGAAAATAATGTATTCACAGCCTATGGCATCTCCCAAACTTCTTCTCTTTAAGTAAGCAGACGCAAAAGGGAAAACAAGTCCAAAGAAATGCAGTCCCTGTTTTTTCATATTGAGAAGGATACAGAAGTGGTTATATAGACCTCTGCTTTTTAACACTTAACAGAAGTGGTTATATAGACCTCATCTCTGCTGATTCTTCTGCCTTCCCATCAGGCCCTTCATCAAAGGTTTTTATCAGTATCTCCTGCTGGGAAACTACCATTTATTTCTAGTAAAAGAAAACAGCTGCAACTTTAAAGTGGAGAGTCTGTATATGGCTGCTGCTTGACCTTCTTCTGTTTCAGCTTGATGGGCTTTTTAATTTCAAAACAGGGAAATCAAAATGCAGAGATCATTTGAGACTTATCAGAAATGTGCCTTGCACTTGCTTGACTCTTTGCCAGGAGAAGTGTTGAAGAAGGAGAATGGAGGAGATGAGTTTGGTTTGGAAACTGTCTATGGGCAACATAGGCAGCAATTGGACTGTAATAGCATGTAAAAAAATATGGTTTAGCTATTGATTCTAAATTTTGGGGAAAGAAGACTAGCCTTAAAAAACCCATTTACTCTGACTGTGCAAGGGAAAACAATTTGCCAACCTAGAGAGCAAAAATATTAAAAACAACTTAAGGCTTGACCTATTACTTATTTGTCATATATTGTGTTAGTTTTCTCCACCCATCTCATTCATCATCTGTTGGTCAAAAATTAAGGAGAAAACTTTTGTGAGTTCACAAGAAGTCAGTGTTGTGTAGACATCAGGTTTATCAAGAAACAATGCATCATTCAAAAGGAAATGTTTAATAGTGGACTACGGTACTAGACACTACCTTCTAACAAAGCAATTAGTTATCACAAAATAATTTTGAAGGTGAGTCTGTTTGTGTGTTTTAAAATTTTATACCTTCTTAGATATGTTATTCAGAAGAACAGTAATATGCCACAAATGTTTAAGGATTTTTGTGCTTTAATTCTGCAATAGGAAACAAAACTATGATTTTATACCTTGTTACCAAAAAAACTTAGCAGCTATATAGCAAATGGCCAGAGAATATCAGCCCTACACACAGAAGTTTAAGCTGTGCTCAGCTCACTCACAAGTTAAAGAATAAAAATTCAACAAAACAGTATAGATGTCAGGAGCCTGAAAGAATTGAGTTATAAGACATGCAGAGAAAGGGCTTATAAAACTAAAAAATCATTTGGGAAGGCAATCAAAACGATGGAACAACTTCTGCATCAAGAACATCAAGGTAAATTGGTATTCTTCAGCATTAGATGACCAGATCTATGAAATCATATATGGAGAATATGAATAAAGGTACAGTTGTTGACTGTTTTCTTCAAGAAACAAACTAGGAACATCAAATTAAGTGAGGCTGAAAAAAACCCACACCCAAATGTAAAAGGAGATGGGTCTACACACTAAACATAGTTAAGCTGCAAAAGTCTTTGTCACCAAATGCTGTACATCTTGTAAGTTTAAATGGGTTCAATAGACAACTTGGAAAGCTCAAAGAAAACATCTGTGAAGGATGATTATATTCCAAAATAGAGGAATCCACTTTTGTTCATGGATGTGCCTTTGCTACAAATCTTTAGACACTTGAAGAACAGTGTGGGACAGCAGCCCCATGTTCTTGTACTCTTCTGTAAACAGCCCCTTCCAGGTGGACATGGCAACAGGGTTCTGGACTGGATGCTTGCCTTTGCAGTATAACAATTCTCATGGTCTAAATATTAATTAACAATATTGATGACTGAAGTGTTTTATTAAGGTCAATGAAATCTTCTAAGTGATAACCACTTTTACAGGCTCTGACTCCTCAAACAGCTGCTGATTTGATTGATCCACTCAGGCATTAACAAATATGGAAAGATCACAGACACTGGGAAACACATTGAGTAGGATGGCTGTTTAAAAGTATCATACAGCATGCCACCTAAGTATGTCACTGGAGTCACGATGTATCGATGTAGCTCCATACACTACACAAATACACTAACACAAACCCAAAAAGAACCATTCTAAAGTAAACTAAGAACTTAAGTAATGTGCATATACAGATATTTATTCTCAGTAGTCTACACACATTCATGTACGTACATGAAAATCTCTCCAGTGTTTGGCCTTTAAAACAAAACACCAAAGAAGAACTATCCTTTGTGAGCCAAATCTCAAACATGAGGAAACAGATTTAAATAGAGTCATGCCAGAAACCCTTCAAATGAAAACAAAGTTGACTTAAATCTCCCCTCACTACTAGAGGCAGATATTTGGTAATATTTCTGACATCAGTTCTATTGTTTCTTCCTACAATGCACTGACCTAGATGTGTTGGTGTAATTTTTCAGCTTATAATACTGATAGTATTGCTTTTAGACAGTGGTTTCAGGGCCCTTTTGAGATGAGTTCTTCAAAGCAGTAGCTTAATCCATTCTTTATTAGCTTCTGTAAAGTGATTACTTCTTCAGGGCTGGATGGAAGTACTTAAAGGAAATGAGCATTCTGTTACCAAACATCACTGATCTACTTCCAAAGCATTTTCTGGAATTTTAACGCTTTACAGTTGACTGATAGGGATATAAAACAAGAGAAGACACTAACAGAAAAGTTTCATATGGTAAATATGTTGACACTATGACATTTTTTTAACAAAATCCCAAAATGTGACAGGTGCTCAGGGACTGATGGCCTGTGACGGGCAATCGTGAGGTCACTGGAGCTGATACTGCTGTTGAAATGTCATTTTATTTTCTAGTTCAAAATGAAAAATTGCTCTCTGCATGTAGCTTATTAGAATTCTGTTAGAACTAGGGGCTAGGGGAAAGTCACATCGCAGCTGCAGATTACCTTCGCAATGCTCCTTCCATAGCGCACAGAAAAAACCCAAAACAAACAAAAAAACCCAGATCTACTGCATTTGTCAGATTGTAATAGGATGGGGACTTTTTGTTCTGCTCATGTGAACTCATTCTGCTAATTCCATGAAAGCTGTGTTGATTAGAACTAGGCTAAGATGGTTTCAAAGAATACTTATTTGACAAATACCTACAAAATATAGGAAGTACCTCTTATCACGGAGAAGTACCTGCCTCATAGGCAAAGCAGGTCTGCCAACTTGACCACAGTTCTGAAATTTCAGATAGCAAATCCAAAATCATAAAGGAAATTAAAAAAAAAAAGACACTAATTGATTTCAGCACTGTTGAAAGACAGAAATGTTAAAAACCCAAGCCAGCTCCTGGATATTATTTTTATAAGTGTCTGCATATCAGTGCAACCAATGGCTGTTGCATGTATTCCACAATAAATAAATTTTTGGAAAGACCTCAGAACAGCCTTCCAGTATCTGAAGGGGGCCTACAGGGATGCCAGAGAAAGGACTTTTCATCAAGGACTGTAGCAATAAGACAAGAGGTAATGGGTTCAAACTAAAACAGGGTAAGTTCAGGTTAGATATAAGGAAGAAGTTCTTTCCTGTGATGGTGCTGAAGAGCTGGAACAGGTTGCCCAAAGAAGTGATAAATGCTTCATCCCTGGCAGTGTTCAAGGCCAGGTTGGACGGAGCCTTGAATGGTATGGCCTAGTGGAAGGTGCTCCTGACCATGGAAGGGGGGTTGGAACTAAATGATCTTAAGGTCCTTTCCAACCCTAACTATTTTATGATTCTATGATTGTGAACGTTCATCAGGAATAGAAGTAATTCCCCCAAAACAATATGTGAAGGTAAATAAAATACAGAGTACATGATACCACTGGTAAGAGGGCTGAGATGTGATCTATCACAGCATGAAACCGAGTTTGCTTCTAAATTGAGAGTGTAGAAAACCAGCCCACTTTAATGTGCTGTTCAGGTAAGAAACACTGGGGAATGGCCTGACTTGGAGAAGTGCAGTTTGTGGTGAGTTCCCAAACAAAACATCAACAGTACAGAGATTTACAAAAGTCAGGCAGGGGAAGTGGATCCAGATGATCTTTCAGGTCCCTTCCAACTCAAACCATTCTATGATTCCACAGAAGGAATTTTGAAGCTTGATAAACTTTTGAACACATTTATCAAAGTATTTGTGGTTCCCATCTCAAGGTGAAACAATAATAAATAGATAAAAAGTTGACTGGGTTCCCAAGCTTCTTTAAAAAAAAAGAAAAAATAAAAACATATAGTGCATTTTTTAAGGAAAAGTTGGCATAAAGCAACTCTTGGTAAACATTAATAATGAATCATTCCATTCCAGCCTGCTACCCTTTATGTGCTTAAATAGTAACCAAGTACAGATCCAAGACATTCATTTTAGTAAAAGAAAATACAACATCCAGAGGTCTGCAGGTATCTGGGTAAATATATTTTAGAATAAAAACTAAAGACATACCTGTTTCTCAGGAGCTGACAAGCTCTGCAGTGCCACTGTCACAGGAAAGACAGGGATGTGGGCAGGATCAATGCAGCTCACCTTATCTGGAGGCTAGAGCTCACTTGATCAAATGTCTAGAGGTCCCTTCATGCAGCCACTGCCTCAGTGCCTCCAAAGCACTGGCTGTCATGAATGAACCAGCAAGTACATCTAGGAGGGGAAGTGCTCCCTCCATTTTAAATTTTGGGGGTGTTATGTTTGTTTATTTATTTTTTTTGTTGTTTTTGTTTTTGTTTTTAAATCCTAGGGGGAACTTGCAGAGTTTAGTAAATTATCCACGGTAGCCCTCTCTGGATAACTTCAAACCCACCATGGAAATACTGTCTAATATGACAATTATAAAAGGGCAGCATAACTCAAACATGATCCATTGTTCCATTTCCAGTTTGCCTAGAAATAACTTGAATTTCTGTGAGCAATTAATTTCACTCCAACATGCCTCAGCTGATCTACTTCGGGTAGCATCACACATATCTAAAATGTCATAGTCCTTCTGGGTGTTTTCTGGTGAGTATAACATAAAAATAAGTCTCTAATGGCTACACCAACATTTACTTGTCATGCAGTAATACCTACTGTGCATACCATGACACTGTTGTCAACTGTAGGACACAACAAGAGCTGCTGCAGGCAGTGGTCAGAAAGCTCTTTTTTAGAGCAGCAGCTCAACCTTTATGTTCCTCTCCTTTTGGGCAAATGTGTCAAGGAGCAGAAAGACAAGGGAAGTATCTCCTGCTCTCTCCTATCTGAATGCTCAGCTGGGGACCATACGTATCTGCAGATTTTGCTTTTGGTCCTCTAATGAAAAAGTGGACAAATACAATACAGCAGTATTACGGCTGACTTAATTATAAACCAAATCAAAATACTGCGGATTTTTATTTTATGAGAAGAACATTAACAAGAAGAAAGATAAGAAAGATAAGCAGTGCACAGTGGTATTGGAAATCAGATGTAAGAACTAGAAGTTAAGCACAGACATTGCAAGAGCCATCATCTGGTTCCTCTACATTAGCTTCCATAAAGGAAGAGACAAAAGCAGCCCAGACTATTTTGACAATTACAGTAGTTCCCTGATAAAGTAAGTCAGTTGGATTTCAGAGCATACTGCTCCTACCACAAACTTCAGAGTTTGTCTGCAGATTGAAATGTCTTTCTAATGAAAATAAATTCAGTCTGTGAGACTGTCAATGTACCTCAAGACATTTCAGGAATTTTTATTTTAACAAAGCCTATGGAAAGCATGTTTTGTGAAGAAAATATCCTACACAAAGAAGGGATAAATAGAAGGATTGAATGTAAAAGTGTGACAGCTCATTCAACCTTGATTTATAATCTAATAAAAAGTACAATAGCACATTCCACAGGAACTGCTGTCACCTACAGGAGGATTTTTATTTTGTTCCCCACTGCATTTGTCCTGCAAAAGTAAATTCATTTTCATCTGATCTTGACCAGAACTATTGTCTTCTGTTCAGTTCTCTACATCGTATTGTGAACATCCCTTTTGCCTCATCTTGTAGCCTCTACTTAGAGGGAACATGAGCTACTCTTCAGAAAGAAGCACAAACATGAACCTTTCCTTAGAAGCCTTAAGAGCTTGTCTTTGGTTCAAGAAGTACCAACATTATTGAATACCCACACAAAAGCTGATGGTCAAGTTGTGTAACTTAGCCAGGGTACTTGTTTAACTATTCACCTACCTATCTCAAAACCTCATATGTAAGAGCAAACTTTCTATGTTTCATCAAGTCCACCCAAAACATTATTTTGAATTGTCATTTGATTTTCTAAATGCAAACAAAATTATTATCTCAGAATTTATTACATATTTTTATTCACAGTACCCTTGGTTCTTTGTATTTAATATAGACATTATATATTATCAGAAATTATCTATTAACTGTGTCTCAATTTTGAGCCTTGTATTGTTAAAGAAAACTTAATTATATGCAACAGTAGAAAAAAGTCAGCAACTCATGTTAGGGAAACCATGCAATCATTTTAAGCATTCACTCAGTTAAGCAGTACAAGTCTGTTGAGAAATTGTGTCTTTTTCTGGAGATTTTCTACAAATTTTGCCAGGTAAAGACAAATGGGAATAGCCTTAAACTGAAAGAGGGAAGATTTAGATTAGATATCAGAAAAAAATCCTTCACTATGAGGATATGGAACAGGTTTCCCAGAGAAGTGGTGGATGCCCCATCCCTGGAAGTGTTCAAGGCCTGGCTGGACAAGGCATTGGTCTAGTGGGAGGTGTCCCTGTGTATGGCAGGGTGGTTGGAAATAGATGAGCTTTAAGGTCCTTTCCAACCCAAACCATTCTATGATTCTGTGTCATAAGTAGGTTGTCATGGGTAGGTTCCCATGTATTTCTGCAATTTCATGTCTTGGCAGCAAAGCCAAATAAGGCATCTTAAAATTTTAAATAATGTAGCTTGTTTCCCTAAGTATTTGATACTATTATCAGCAATGAAAACAACATGGTCTATAGGACACAATTTGAACCCTTGAGTTCTGTACTGTGCTTTGTCAAACACCTGGTTTGAGTTTGTCAAAACATTTCACCTCTCTCTCCCTTCTCTTTCTTGTTTATTATTTGCTCTAGTTTGGCTATGGTCTCTTCAGAGCAGGAGCTATTCCTCATTTTGTGTTTGCATGATGACAGCCACAACAGAAGCTTAATGTTGGCTTGGACCCTGCTGTGGATGTCTTACTGATCACCTCTGGGGACACTGGGAAGGATCTTTTTCCCCTCATGCCACACTGGGCTGTGCCAGGTGTTGTGTCTGTTGGCTTGCTCACTCACTGGCTTTGCTGCTTCTCAGCAGTCCAGGGATACTGAAACCACATGAGGTCTGTAAAATAAATGTGACCACACCTAAGAAGATACCCACTGCAGCTACCCATTTAGTAGTGGTTTGATTCATGGATAAGCCAGAAATGAATTAAGAGAAGGAAAGTGAGCGCACATTGCATGCCCAGTGATGGCATAAGGGGCAGCCAGGCACCCAACAAGGCAGGCAGGAGTGGGGTGGACAGACATCCTCTACTACCCTGAATGACAACGTGAAGGAGGAAAAGAACGCTGGTCCTGCAAAAGCTCTCAGAAACAATAGTGAAGCTCCTTCTCAATTAAATTACATCCCCATCTACTTTTGTCTTACCATGGAGCTTCACAATGTAAAGGCCTGAAGTGGAAGCACAAGATGCTGTTGGGGCAGCAGTGATAAAAGAGCTGGATGAGAGCAGGATTTATTTTCTTTCAGAAGGAAGAAGCACTGGGGGCACACGGCTGCCCACCGGGTCGCATTTGCGTCCCGCCGTTCGCTACGGGAGAGGAGCAGAGGGAACGGGGAGGAGTAAGGTGCGCGGAAGGGACTAAATACCCACAGGGGCGAGGAGCGACACAAGACAGAAGCAGGCGGAAGGAAACAGAGCTGGAGTGGAAAAATGGGGCGAGAGAGAGAAGAGCACCCGAGAGAAGGGACCCGGAAGGAGAGGAGGGCGCCGGGCCGAGGGGAGCGCGGGTAAAGCGGTGGCCGAGAAGAGCGCGAAACGCAGGGCAGAGAAGCACCGAGGGGTAGCGGCGGGCGAAGCTGGCCCGGCAACCCACCTGGCACCGGCACACAATGTCCGACTCAGTGGCCAGCAGGTCGACCACCTTCCCCTTGCCTTCGTCCCCCCATTGCGCCCCCAGCACCACCGTCACTTTGTTACCGCCCGGCTCGCTGCGCGCCCGCTTGAGCCCGCCGCCGGAGTGGCTGCTGCGGTCGTTGGACGCCCGGGTGCCTGACATGACGGGCCCATCAACATGTAAATGGGCATATTCCTCTTAACAACATTTCTACTTTCAGGGAATAACCCATCAATGAC
>JANHGB010014993.1:0-15723 GCA_026283785.1 Coracopsis vasa | reverse complement strand
GGCTGCAGCACGAGGAGAGGTGCAAAACGCTTTAGCTCGATTTTCTACCTCTCTGTGTCCTTTGGGTAACTTGAATTCCGCATCCGAAAGGCGAGGAGAGCCTTAGGTTCCCACCGGGCTGCAGCTGGGAAGGGCTGGCAGGAAGCTGCAAGTTAAAAGTTAAAATGTGGGGATGGAGGAGGAGGGGGAGAAGGAAGATGATGAAATGGTAAAGGAGAAAAAGCTGAGTGAGCTGGAGGGTTTACATCTCGAGTATACTTGGAGTGGGGTCCAGCAAGCCTCCCTCTGGAAAATGTTTGAAGAGCAGATGTAATTTGGTAGCATTACAATGCCAAAAGAAATACGACACCCTTCACTGTCTTCTTCCTAAAGAGACAAAGGACTTTTTAGCTTTAATATCCAGTTTTCTTACCTTGTCCCAGTAACATTCGATTGCAACATTATCCCATAATACATCTTTATGCAAGCTATCTCTCAGAACAAACAAGGTAGGGTTAAACAATACCAGACCTCACAATATACACGTGGCCAAATCCTGCAGCCTTACTTAGGCAAAACTTCCATTGACCTAAGCACAAATTTGATTGCAGTATTTGGCTCTTACTGGGTGTTACAAGAACAAAAAATTCACGAGACGTGCAGCAACGACCTTCAGGTTGTAGGTGACATGAAATAAAAGCAAACATATTCCCTAACAGCGGAAAACAAGAGAGGTGATAAGGCACAAAGAATGACTGTAGAAGACAAGGATTTTATATTCTCATATATGAGGATGCTCCACTCAGCTGAGAAAGACTTTTCTGAGTGATCCAGGTAGCTGGGAACAGGCAGAAAAAACAGGGAAAAAATTGTCAGGGAAAAATTATTCTCAGGCAACACACCAGAGTGGTTTTGAGTTAAATTTCACAGTCATTTTCAATACCTTGAATCATTCAGAATCTATATAATCTCACTGGCTACCATGGGATTTCCTATTTACTTCATTATTTGAAAACAAGGTAAAAGCTGTCAACATTTATCCTTCCTGCCTCTGTACCCTGCCTTAAACAAAGTGACAGCAAAATGTGAAAATGTGCTTGCTCACTAAAGAGAACATAGTGCCTGCCCAGGGAGGTATTGGACACTGCTGCAGTGAAGTCTCTCTCAGCATTTCTGTTTTAAACCACACTTGAATGGCTTCCAACAACTGCAGTATTATATTTCATTTAGGTTTTATTAGCATTAAGATGAACTAAGATGTACGTTACAGATTGGGTTTGGAATGGTTTGGTGCCATTCCATGAAATCTATCAAGCTCTTAAATAAGATGTCATGTATGGAGTGGGCTTTGCTTTGCTTCATAGCAAAAATCACTATCAGGTTTATTCTTACATTTGCTTCTTCCATGTGTTCTTACAGCCTAATAAGTGAAACCTACTATGTTTAAAGCTATCAGATTACAAGTGTTTATTTCCAGTGCTATATATAGCAGTCTGTATACTTACAAGTAAGACACCAAGCTCCAGATGCGTTAACACTCACTGCAACACAGTGATGCTGGAGTTTCATTCCCTATGGTAAATGTCCTGAGATCCCATTTTTCCATGTCTGCTATTTCCAGCTTGACCACAGCCTACCCACGATTTCTTTTATCTCTCCAAGTAAAC
This sequence comes from Coracopsis vasa, assembly GCA_026283785.1. Taxonomy (NCBI): domain Eukaryota; kingdom Metazoa; phylum Chordata; class Aves; order Psittaciformes; family Psittacidae; genus Coracopsis; species Coracopsis vasa. The sequence goes on along the minus strand of JANHGB010014993.1, from coordinate 14,077 downwards.
CAAGGGATTACTGAAATGCAAAATTAATTCTTTTGAGATATCACTTCTTGCCTTTCTGACACGACTACAAGCTCTTCTTCTGTTTACTTGCTCCTTTTCCAGCAGGTTTTTTTTTCCTCCTTTCATGATCAGACTTGCTCATCTGTCACTCCAGATTACAGCTGCTGAGTTCCAGCCACACTTTGGGGCACAGAACAGGAGCTACTCTTAAACAGCATAAGAGGCGAGGAAAATGGTTCCTATCTGTGATTTTCCTTCCAGGAAATGTACAGGAGAAAGCAATGGTTAGTATATTGCCAGAGCCTAAAATTAAAGAAAAAAAAAAGAATAATAATTTGAAGGCAAATGTGCAACATGGGAATGTGAGGACTGAGTGTTGCAGCCTGAGCCTTATCCTGCTGCAGTCAGTAGGAACTTTACCTTTGACTTGAGTAGGAGCAGAACAGGACCCACACAAGTTTCCTGGTACAGTCCCAGAATTCGGAATTTTTGGCAGAAGATCCACACTGCTATTGAGTTCCCTTTGGAGAACTGATTTTCCCTGCACACCACAATATATGGTGTTAGGCTATGTACCAAAACTACTGGAACCTAGTTCAGCAAAATTATTTAGATTTCTGACTGTGGCAGCCAAAAAAATGTTTAACATACTGCTCCGGTTAAAGAAAGTTACCCAGCTATCAAATATGATTCACAAGTACAAGAAATGGAAAGGATTACAGCATGTCTTTTACAACAACTGGCTAAAATTGAAGAAAGGGGGACTCCAGGTCTGAAGCCATTAGACATGTCTATTTCAATGTAGAAAGTGAAAGACATTGTAATGACCAGTGTTTGCCTTCTCTCTCCAGATACGCCTGTTACCTTCTGATAGAAGGCGTTTTTGGGAATCAGTGTTCTCCAGTTCTGAATAGGCCTAAAATCTTGAAATGCTTTTGAAAAGCACAATTGATTACTTTTTAGATTAATCCTATACGTTCTAATTTTCTACTAGCAAACTAAGGAGACAACTAACATAAATTTATATTCTGAAGAATTCAGAGTGGAGAGAATTTTTCTGCCTTACAAGACCAACACACAAAAACTTCTGAGCAGAACGGGCTGAAGGAGGAAAGGAGAGATGCTGTGGGTACAAGGGACCAAACTTAAGAGGTCCAGGCTATAGAGCAAAAAGTGGCATGACAGCCAGGACTGGCAAAAATGCCAAGCCACAAATGACCATATAGGCTACTGAGATTCCTTAAGATGCTTAGCTAGAGCAAACAAGGGAATATATCCATCCAGGAGCAAGAAGCAGAAGAGAGCCTGAGTGAACCACAAGCCAGAGTAGAGGCTCCAGACCACAAAGCTTCAGCTGAGAAAGGTGTCTCGCTGTAGCCAAGATACTAGCAATTGTTTACCAGACCAGGTATCTTCCATTCCAGAATGTTGCTGCTATAGCAGAGACCCACCATAAACCAAAGTTAAAGCTCTCGTGGAGAGAGCTGAAACAGGCAACTGCAGCAAAGACTTCTGGAAGAGCAACTCCACGCCCAGCAGCTGAAAAGCTGTGACATCTTGTTCCAGCAATGGCACATCATACACCATACCAAGAATGCAGAGAAGCCCAGCCAAACACACAAGAAAATATTAAAGGAAGAGAGGAGCCTGAGAAGCAGTTATTAGGAAAGTAATAAGGGAATGGAAAATACGAGAACAAGAATGAGTGCAACGTGGGAACCCTGAGAACGGCCCGCCAAATGAGAAGACTCCACTTACCAAATAGACCAAACTGCCAAGAGAGAAGCACAGTAACTATTTCCATCTCAAAGAGGGGCTCTGGAGCCCAAGAGCAACTTGTGAAAGGAAAAACAGAGAAGGAGCTAGAGAAAACCCAATTACTTTCATTTTTAGTTAATCTTTATCCCATCATTGATAGAGTGCTTTGCCATCCACGCAGGAAGTGGAGACACCCACTCTTACAGACAGGAAGTCGTAGTTGACATGAGGTATTTTCTGAGATACTCATTGAACTGAAAATACCCTTGTAGGTGAAGTCCCTAAATAGGACCAAGAGTCTGTATTCCCACAGCCAAATTACCACCTCTACTGCCATGTCCTGACAAAGACACAAAGATCAAGACAGGCTGCAGCAGGTGTGTTCCTCCACCAGAGTGGTGGCTGAAACCTTCTGCCACAGGCATTCAGCAACCTCAGTGGGGTCCCCTGCACCAGGGCTTCCCCCGCAGGCCCCTCCAAAGCCTCCTGCCCACTGCAGGAGCCCTCCCCAAAGTGGGGTTCTCTGTCATTATATAAAATGTACCCTGTCTCCACCAGTAAAAGGAAGCAAAAACCTGGTTTTGAGAAATAAATAAAAAGTTGTGGTTGTCCTATGTGAAAAAACAATAGCTCATAGTACTCACGGACACTGAAGTAGTACTGAAGTACTACTGAAGTACTGAAGTAGACACATAGTACTCATGGACACTACCTCTTTGGTAGCGCTCCATAGTGCCCTTTCACATTGGAAGGATGAATCAAAAATCCCTTAGCAACACATTAAAGAGCAGGTTTCTCCAGGTTAAAATCTGCAGGTATTACTTGAAAATTACTATCTATGAAAGAATTTGGAATTAAATTATTCATACTCATATGGTGCTCTTGTCCTGCTAGCAAAATCTCGTCAGCACTAAAAATTGCTCACACATCTGGGAGAACCAGCACAGTCATGAGAGAAGCATTTCATTCCCAAGCCGCAGAGAGCTCTGCATTAGGCTAGTCCTTTTTAAAGACATTCCCCTTTCTTTTCTCGGCAACTGTGGGAGATGCTTAATTCTGCTTTAGTCCTAGAAAGGTCTTTCTTGACCACCTCCACTTCCAGCCTTGGGACTGTGCAGGTTTTCACAGTGCTGCCCTACAGCCAAAAATGTGTTCCCAGATATTCCTTCTGCAGTAACTAAAATACAGTTTTGACCTGCTTCTGCAAAATTAGCTTTGGCAACTTCAAGAGGACTTTGCAAAAGCCTCAGTCCTCCACTTTCTCACCTGATGAGAGGTGAGATACTGGTGCACAGTGGCTAACACCATGTTAAATTTCTCCCTTGGAGTAAGAGGACTTCTCACATTAAAAGTCTTGTCAGAATATTCTCTCCAGTTATAGAAGCAGAAAATTTAATGAGATCAGTTTATGACCTTCAGAATGGTGCAAAAATAGTTGTTTGAGGCAGCTACAAGAACTCCATTGCTTCTGCCCAAACTTTGAAAGACAGAAAGAAATAATATCATAATACTATGGATACTTATGAAATCCATCTTTGGGAAGAGGGAAGTGTAATCAGAAAAACATACATAATTTTACCAACTTCACATGGTTATCTCAACAATAAGCGATTGCTCCGATATGTCTGAAAGTCTCCTCCAACTTCCCACCAATTCTCTCCACTGTTTTTTAAATAGCCTGAGTCTCCTGGCACACAGCATACCAAATTCATGCAAAACGATGGAATAATTTAAACCTCACATTTGTTGATGACATTCATCAAAACAGGAGTTTCCAGACTCAGTAGGTATTAGTAGTGATGAATACAGAAGTTGCACTATTTCCCTTCCTCTGCCCGCCTCCCCCCGCAAGTAAGTCATGAGACTTCTTCAGTAGTCTTTAGCTCCCAATAAAGGAAACAAATGGGGCTTACTGTTGTTTGCTTTCTTGGAATCTCTGGATTTAAGAAGAAAGCCAAGAGTACTGTCAAGTTCAACATGGTATTTTTGGATGATGAACACTTAATTTCCAAATTAAGAATTCTAGATCAGGCATGTATAATGGCAGGAAAATTCTTCTATAGAGAGACTTGAAGTAGATTGCTTTTTCTGAAAATACCAGACAGATGAATATGTAGAATCCAAGACCAAAATACACGGGCACTAACTTCAATGCTGATATTTTTACAATAGTAATATAATTAATTTTTGTAAATCCCTTACAGCTGTACCACCTATATAGCATAGTATTTTTAATAGGCTATTTTCATCACCTTATTTTTAGAGATGAAATTTTGTGCTTCAGTTATTTAAAATTGATTAACTATGTGGGTGAGAACTACTGTTGCAGGAGAGTAAAGGACTAGGATTTTAACCAGGCACAGAGCAAGCCTTCCCCCCTCCCGCTTATACAAAAAAGTAAAACTGAGTAAATTCCTCGTATAAACACTGATAAAGAGAAAAATTATGAATACATTTGAAACATGAGACTTTTTCTGCTTGGATCAAGCAAGTTCATTAAGCCACATGCGCCTGGATTATTCTTATTAGAAAAAGCTATAAAAACCTCATGGTTGTTTAGTTATCTGGTGTTGGCTTAGCCATAGTCAAAAGTTGAACAACAGATGACGTGAGTAACTCCAACACATTGACCTAAACACACACGCAACAGTTCAGCGAACGAACATCATTAAGGTTGAGAGGTCCAGAACTTGTCAAAGTACCAGCATTAACTTACATTTGCAACCTCGCTGTCCACACTGGAATCCTTACAGGATTGTGGATCATTTTTCACAGGGCTCCAGCCCTCTTCTGGTGATCCAGATCCTCCACAGGCGGATGGGCATTGCACCATGGGACCTCCAGGAAACACAGGGGTGAAACCTGCAGTGTTTCTCCTGGACACAAGTAAACCATTGCTTTTTGAAAGACTTACAACATGCATGAATTGTAAGGGCAAGGCAAGAGATATCAGGCTGTGACAATAGCCTTGCGCACTGCCAGATTTTAGCCATTTTCTTTGAAGCAGGTAATGCCAAACCTTACCTCAGTCTCCATTTTCAAACACAGGCACAACAATATACTTTTTACCTCCCTTCAGAAACTACTGGAGCTATTTAACCTTGTCTGAAACCATCCAGCTGAAACGTATGTTCACACAGGCAAAAATGTAGACATCTCTGAAACAAATGAGGAAAAAAATTCCATTAAAATTCTATACTTTGTTCTTTTTCCATTTTATATAGTTTGAGATCACTTTTTTGTCTTAAATACTTATGACATTAGAACATACATACAGAAAAGCATTTATGGTTATCAGATGCTTAGTTTTGCCTTAGATTGGTCGACCAACACATGTAAGCTAGCTGCTCTTTTCCAAAGCATTCTCTCTTAATAGCTAACTTGCTATGATTTCGAAGTTACATATGTAAATATACCAGCATCCTTATTTGCCTGTTAGAAAAAAATGGATTCTAATAAAAACTTGCAACAAAATTAACATTTTATTCCTTTACAAAGAATTGCAGCTATAACCTTTCTTATCTCAAAAAGTATTTTTATGGTTTAAACACACATTCAGAAGTTGGATAATCCACAGAGGTTTTCAGATTTGTGTTATTCTTGAAGTGACACTGTTGATTAGAAAATTATTGCCCTACGCTTAACATTCTTTACAAGTTTGTGTTGAGGTTTTTTTGGAGGGGAGGAAGATGTTTTGTGACAGGGTTTTTATTTTGTTTTGGGGGTTTATTTTTTGTCATTCACTAGGGTAATTCATTTGGAGTATTCACACATCCTAAACCACCATATTTATCAAAGCAGACACCTGAGGAAACAGTGACAATCAAGAGGTTTTAAATTCACCAAGACGTAAAAGCCTCTCTTCAAATCCATCTGCATATTTCAATAACACAATCCTTTATATGAACATAGCCTTAGTTTTTGGAAATACCATCTCTACCAGGTTCAGTTTACCTTTGCAAAATCCCAGTAACCATCAGATACACAGGTTTTGTGGAACTCCAGATTTCAGGAACTGGGGCACAGGGAAGGGGAGCATTTCATACATGCCTCCAACAGCCAACAGCAACTCTGTGCCTTCACTCAACACTATTTACTGCACTTTGGAGGATGGAAGAGATGTTGAAGGCTTTTGGTTTAGCAAATTTGGAGATAGGAAGCATCCTTCTGGGCTTCATACCAATTGCTGGAAGAAATAACATGTACTGGGAACAGTCAGAGTAAGGGTGCCCTTGTCCTACATGTGCATGGAAACAATGCATTACTTCAGAAATGAAGACATTCATCTCTTTTAACAAAAAAATCATTTTATTACCTAAATGATACTTTTGAGGAAATGCTGGTGCCCACAAAAGCACTAAAAACTTGATCACTGCCATCAGAGCATCATCAAATAGCAGGAAGAATCCCAATGGCATTAAAGCTGCTTGTTCTGCGCTATCGGATTTTATGCACTCAAATTACTACACTTCGCAGTCTCACAGTAAAAAAATCAAATCTTCATTTTGTATAGCAGCAGGTAACATATTACTCCAAATTGGTAAATAATTTAACAGAATAGCTATCAGAGAACCATTTGCTAACACTGACAATCTCTGCCTTGTTGACGTTAGGGGATTTATTTTCCATTCTTTCCTATGCCTCTCCAGTTCAGCTGCTTCCCTCATTTGACAATCTTCCATGAAGACACTGAAGATACCACAAAGCATTTGGAAGAGGGACTGTTTACAAAGCTTATAAATAGACTGTGCTGTATCCATAGTTAGTTGTAAGCAAAGAAAAAATGTGAATAACTTACAAGTATGCCAGATGACTGAAAATCCAAGATTCATTCAGATGTTAGGCATAGGTTGCATGCTATATGCACATAGGGTAAGTGCTACTGTGTAATCTGAGGGCAAAAAAATAAGTGATGGGCTACATGCAGACAAAATGCATGTAATACAGCTGAAATATCAATTGAGCCAGATGTTAATTTAGCTCACGACCTTGAAAATACATTCCTGCAATCTTATGCACCATGTGCAAGGCAGAATGTGTTTTTCCAGACTATTTACTGAAAAAGGAATTATTCTAAAAAAAAAAGCCTTAAACCCCTTAGAATTCTTCAGAGCTTTGCCATTGCAAATACAGCTTCTGGGGAGAACTTTAGAAAAAGAACAGTAAGCACTGAAAATATACCTTGTTCTTACCATGTAAGCAGCTAGCTTGCAGTGAAAAACCTTGCCCTCCTTGCCCCCTGCTGTTATGTTTTAAAAATTAATGCAGGGCTCCATCAGATCAATGTTTATTTCAGACAGGGAGGTTTTGGCTGAGCTGTAACTCATGTCCTTGGCGTGTTTTAAGTAGCATATCAGAATGAATCATCTACTTCAGTAATACTGTGTCTTATTTCTGTCTCTTGCTTAGGGAAGTAATGCATAGCGCAGGAATCTTTAAGGATTCAGTTTCCAGTTTGGGACACAATTACATGTACACATGCTGTGATATGTCCATTAAGCAGCAGCAACTCTGAACTTCTATGCTCCATACACATCTCTTGATGTAACTCCTGTAGTCCAAAATATTAACTAACTCTTCCGCCTTGTGCCTCCCAGAGGAATATAATACAGAAAAACCTTCATTATTGTATCATTCAAACCATTTGTTTTTTCTAGGAGTCTAAATGCATGATACTAACAGGAACCTGCAGGGCTTCCTAGACAGACACAGGAGCTGGTTGCAGAGGGGAGCACACACAGCACAAGCAGTACGTTACTTTCCGGCTCTCAGCACCAGACAGTTATCTCTAAGCAGAGTATCAAATGCATGCTATGTAAAAATTGCTGATAGTTGCCATAAGATATTGGTGAGCTCCTCAAAAACAAAATGGCTTTTTGGGCCATTGAGATCCCTTCTTTACTCTCAGCAATGTACTTTTTGCAGAGGCACATTCAGAGTTGTTCCCCAGAGATAGATGCTGGCTGTGCTCAGTCTCTCCCCTGAATTGCTGAGGTCAGTAAGGTACTACCAGTAACACTGTGGTTCTCCATGGGATGTAAGAGTAGTGGTCTTGTTGCATCTTATTGAGTGGCTTCTTTATCTCCCCCAAGAACTGCTCTCCACAGTGATACTACCAGATAAATAATACTGCAGCAGAGTCTGGCCCTTTGCAACCTTGCATCTGCATTCTCTCTACCATAGTGCTGCAGCTTGGGGTTTCCTGACACAAAATTGTTTCCTTCCCAGACTGTTGTTGTGTAGTTCCAAGTACTGTAAAAGCAAAAAGCTTCATAGATGGTGGCACTTCAAATTGCATTGGGCTTTTTTGTCCTGTAGTGCATAAGTCTGAAGAGATTATTGTCTCAAACAATACCAGCTGTGTTATGATAACTTTATTAGGTCCCAGTTATTTGGATTGACATTTCTACCACCACACTAGGCTCTGCAGCACAGGCTTGCTACTGTCTGACTGAGCTCACACATCTGAAAAGTGTAAACAGCAGTATACTACACTGCTGATATTCCTAGTCAATTTTAAAACAAAACCAGGAATAGTCTACTAATAGGGAGCCATTTAGTTTTCCTGTTTAACTCGGATGCACCTCTTGACAGTGTCCCAGGAATCACTGGGAACCTCATTCTTTTGCATTTTGCTTCTTCCAGATGGAGTTTGGACCCTGTGCCTCTTTCTACTCTTTCCCCCTCCATTTGTGGTATGGGAAAATGTAAAGCCAGATTGTTTGCCATCTTTTTTGGTATTCTGCTTTCATCAACAGCTGAACTTTCCTGCTTTCCCTATAAGGGGAAGAACACACACAGACGCAATTACTGGAGCCAAACAATACTATGCATCTGAACAGTAATTCATATAGCTGCATCTTATATGTGGCTTTGTTTTTAAGCTATGTGGTCATTATGCAATAGCCTTATTGGAATACTTTGATAGCCCCTCATGAAAGATTTCAGCATAATTGGAAAAGGCTTCTTTAGCAAACCAATTCAGTGTTTTATCTCCTGGCTGTATGCAAGCGCAGACTTAATCTCTTTCACACTCTAATGATCTGGATTTTTTTTTCTCCTCTCACTGGCAATTCTTAAATTATGTTGCACACCCATCTAGAAGTTCCTTAAATATATACCAGGCTATAGCACTACATGTAGAAATTTACAATATAAGGGCAACAATTTTTAGTAATTTAATTAAAACATTAGTTTTAATAAAAATGAACTTGCATTGCAGCTCCACAGTGTCATTCAGAGGCTGAAACATGCCATGGCTAACTCAAAAGGAACTATGACATAATTCTTAAAACAATTCCCCCCCCCATCATACTATGGGGTGAAATAATTATTCTTCTCTTTCCACAAACCAGCACATTTAAGTCAATTTAGGCAGGTGGGTTACAGCTACCCAAAATGCCTTCAAAGTGTTGAAAACAGCTCTCTCCATTCACTGGTTCTCATGACAGATCATACAATGGTTTTATACTATCCTTGCACTTACATTTTGATGGGGGGAGGAGAGGTGTCTTTGTTTTTGTTGGTTTTTTTTCTTTCTCCCAGCATGTTCTGACATTTGTTAAATTATTTTTACGTGGTTTGTTAACAGCATAATTTAGCTCAGGAAATGTTACAGCCAATTGTATGAAAATCTTGAATTGCTTTTGCGATGACAGGTAATGCGATCTCACACCACGGGTTTATTTTGGTTTGCTTCCCTTTATCATATTTTCAGTTTTAGTTTAGCTTACAGTTGTGCAATCCCTAATACGCTACAGTAGGAATTCATTGTGAAAGAAGAATAGCAACTCACCAATATTCCACCATTCAACTTGTGTCGTCTGCATACTGGTTTGTATGTAAAGGAGTAAAATAGGTACTTACAAATAATTGTAGGAGGTCACTTTTTAGTCTCTTTGTAAAGCAAGTCAAGCCATGCTCTGAAATGATGCAAAGAAATATAGCTCATATTTTGCAAGTGTTCTCTTCAAGAAAAGCGGTTTGGAAACCTTTTTTTTTTTTTCCTAACATGATATATTCATGAGTTCTTTGTTTCAATGATGGCAATTAATTAAGACTATAACTTGTTTTCTGCAGAGGCATCTCACAGGCACATGTCTGAGCTCTTTTGCAATTTCATGTACAAATATTTACAATAAACAGCAAATGCCCACAAGGGGAGTGAGGAGTTCTGGTTGTGTTGTGCATTTAACCTCAGTAAAACCTAGAAGACTTTACTACTCCATTTCTTTGGGCCATCGTAACTGAAGCAATAGATGCTAATGTTATCAACAGCCACACACCACCATCTAAAACTGAACAAATTTCAGGGCAAGAAGATCCACAGATTTCGATGAAATATTTGTGTGCTTGTGACAAGAATAGGAAAAAATTGTAAGAAACCATGGAGGAAGAACACTGGCCTGAAAATGCCAGCTTGTTTAGGAAGATCTCAGAGATTCTCCAAGTATGAATATTTACCGAAAAGATACTTTTCCTTCTTTGATTTTTCAGGTACTAAGACAAGATCTAATAAATTTTAGTTAAATGTGGCTGCTTTAGAGAACACTTAATTCCACGGTTAGGTGTTACTCTGTACTGGAATAACCTTTCAGGCCTTTTTTGAAGACCTGTCATGCAAGTGAATAAAGATTGTAAAGGAACATTTGCCCCAAACCTTTGAAAGGTTTATAGACTCCATAGGAGTATACAAACAACTTCAAACCCTTTTAAATCTCAAAAAAGATGCATACCTAACTTGAAAGTTAGCAATGTCACATGTATTTAGGAGGGCGTGCATGTCTTTAGGAAGAAAGGGAGCTTCTCACCCTGAATCTGGCACTGCTTTCTCAGGGAGAATGAAGTATGGGCAGTTTACTTCCACAACCCTGCAGTCAGGGCTGTTTTACAGCTTCCTGATATGAAGATCCAAAGATAGATGGACTGCATTCTGAGCAGCCTCTGGGCTGAGCTGTGTTTCATCACAGAACTTTGCCTGCTCCTCACCTAGAAACTCTGAACCAGGACCTTTCCTTTGCTGAAAGTTACATGTGGGAAACAGCACGGAGAAAACTCCATTAGTAACTAAAATTTCTCAGCCCTTAAAGATACACATAAAAGTGGAAATGGAAAAACTTGTCCCATTAGCCTGTCGTACCGTGCTGCATTATGGGCTGCTTTGAGTGAAACAGATATGATGGGTTGGTTTTGATGTCAGGAAGCTGTGCTGACACGAACAGAGCAGAGGAGGTAGGCTAGTTAGTTGGACAGGGGACTTCAGTTCATGCCATGCTCTGCAGGACAGGTCAATCAGATGCATTACAGGTGAACAAACTGCCAGTGTAGTTGCACTACGATTCATACCACTGCTTAGAATTTTAGAGGATTAGACAACATTACTGTCATACAGAAATAATCTACCTCTAGGAAAGTGAGAAATCCCAGTGCTGGAAGAGGATGAAACTTCAGGATAGTTTCAGGTCACCATCACACCTTCCTCATTCTGGGTGCTAAGGGATCCCATGTGCAGCAGGGATGACAACTCCCTTGGGCTGCACACCAGCTTCAAAGCAGCCTGGACTCTTGTGCAGCATGGCTCTTCCCTCAGCAGTCCTTCCCCAGACACGCAGCACTTGCTCTGGGGCCTGAGGGACCACCCTTGACAAGCGCCTCTAGCAATGCTTCAGCAGCATAGGACAGCAGTCTCCCAGTCCTGCAGGTCACTCAAGACAGTGCAGTTACCTGGGATGAGAGTCTCTTTTCTGATCTGCAGGGGACAGCAGCTACAGAAGAGTGACCATGGCTGGGACCAAATCTTGTGGCACCTCAAGTACTGCAGCCAGGTGTACAGGGCTGGTTCAGTGACATCCCTCTGGATCCCAGAGTCAGTGGCAAATGTAGTTGAGAATACAGTCAATATTCAACTCAGCTGCATACATTTCTCATGTATGTTCAGTCATTCTGTCCTCACTTAAATTTGTTCTCCACTAACTGCACTGATTTTCAGGATGACATCCTAGATTTACACTGGTGAGAAGAATAGAATCAGACCTGTTGAATTCCCTGGTAGTTGTCTTTTTTCCCAGAGCTAATATACTAAAAAGGTATGGGACAGACTTACTCAGGAACGCTTCTTCAGCCAACAAGTGATATTAACAAGAAAAATCAAAGGAAGTATTGTCATTCTTTTCAATACATTTGTAAACGAACAAAATTCTTTGCATTTGGTATTTTCATTTAGCCAGCAGGTACTTTTCATCATTTGCTAGGATACTATGTCCATAATAGAAGGGCAATAAATGATCCAACAAAACCAGCTGACATCTATAAAGCATATTAAGTATTGATACCTGGCTTGGGACTTGGACAGAAGTGAACTGGTGACAAAGCAAAGGAACCATATCCCAGAATGTTATATAGTAAAAAGCACCAGAAAGCATAAATTACGTGTCCATTTCACTTCCTAATTCAACAACATATTTTAAATGAATGACTGCATCTTCTTGATGAATTTTCCAGCCTTGTTTTAGAAGAGGAAATGGAAAAGACTGTGCTTAATGCATTAAAAGTAAAGAGAAAGCTGTGTAATCTTTGTCATGTTTTCTCTTCATACCAGATAAGGTAGAACTTCCTTGTTGGAATGGACAAATATTACAGATAATGTGAGAAGAAAAACCAGCAACAGTTTGTGGCTGGTGACCTTTGCATGGATTATTTATGGAAAAAGAATCGAAAAAGAAAGAAGTATTTGCACAGGTACTATAAGCAAGCCCAGGAAACATGGCATGTTTAGGAAGAACATGGAGAGATGATGTTTGACTAAGAGCAGACAAGACTCTACACCATATCTTATTGCGGTACTTCCTGCACGGTCAAAGACTGCTCAAAGGGTCAGGTACAACAGGAAGCTTGTAACGAACAATGAGTAAACACTTTACACTTCACAGCAAGGAATTTCTGCTGGTTTGTGGGTTTCTCTTTTTTTTTCTTTGGTGGGGCAAGAGTGGGAGGTTCTCCCCTCTTACCCATCTCTGAAAACCAGGATAAGCCAGATGTCTCCTTCACTATTAGAAACATGACTCCTGTGAGAAACACATCTGATCATCCCATACAGGAAGGGTGGAGGTGGTTCCAATGACCATATCTCAGAATAGGACCACTGCACTCAGACATTGGGACTCTGATGGGTTTCTCATTTCTGCCAGTCCCCCAGCATTGCTTTAGCAGAAAATACCATTATTCATGCTTCAAGCTTCCTTTTATATTCACATAAGGCAGCCTTACCATAAATGTGAATCAGCCCCAGATGTCTTCACATAGGAAAAAAATGCATAGCCCTATAAATATAGAAACCTTTCCTCTCTCCATGCACTTTCAAACCTGAAATTTTCCTTAGACATATAAAGACACATATAATTAAGGACACTGAGCTGGCTGTAGGGATGCAAATTTGTAGCCCAGCTCTAAGTTAGGCCATTGAAACAGAAGTGGTACAACAAACCACTACTCAAGGAGAAAACCATTTAGAGAAGTAAGAAAGAAGGGGACCCAGCACATCTGCCCAAAGATCAAGCAATGGCCTTGCACCTGCAACAGGCCCCTTTACAAAAGCAAAACATTTTCCCCTTTCCAGCATTGCCCTGGTTTTGCCTGAAGACTGCCTTCACCCAGGTGTCCTTGGAACGGTTGGACAACGGGAAGAAACACCTTTTGCATTTAGATAGGATGATGGGGGCTACTTCTAAGTGAAATTCCACTGCACAGTAGTTGCTATATACAGCTACAAAGAAATCGTGTGTGCAGCCATTCTAACACATACCTGGCAAGTCTCATTCAGTGCTAAGGTAGAAATTGTAGGTATTTGCCATTTTCCTCCTTTACACAGGTGTTAACGTGTAAAGGCTGACAGGGCCAGCGGAAAGCATCAAAGCTGAGAGAGCTTTCAGCAATTTCTTTTACATGAAAGCCTGTAATATGCAGCTGTCCCAAGGTTCGCAGCATCTGAAGGAAATTGGTTTGGATGAAGGAATTGCTCAGTGGAAGTTAACTGTTTGTTGTGAGTCCTGGTTTTGCTCCTGTTCCAGGAGTAAATCAGACAGCTGTAGCGAACATTAAGTGACACACCAGGTAGCCCCAGCTGGCCAGTTTCAGTACACTAGAGCTTCTGGAAGAACCAGTCTGCTCCCACCAATCACAGAATCATAGAATAGTTAAAGTTGGAAAGGACCTTAAGATCATCCAGCTCCAACCCCCCTGCCACAGGCAGGGACACCTCACACTAAACCATGTCACCCAAGGCTCTGTCCAGCCTGGCCTTGAACACTGCCAGGGATGGAGC
>JANHGB010014992.1:0-23169 GCA_026283785.1 Coracopsis vasa | reverse complement strand
GATTGGAGATTAGGAAAAATTTCTTCACTCAAATGATGGTCAAGCATTGGAAGAGGCTGCCCAGGGAAATGGCTGAGGCACCATCCCTGGAGGTATTTAAAAGATGTGTAAATGTGGCACTATGGGACATGGTTTAGTGGTGGACTTGGCAGTGCTAGGTTAAAGGCTGGACTCTGATCTTAAAGATGTTTTCCAACCTAACCAATTCTATGATTCTATACAACACAGTGAAATCCAGCAGCATTACTCTAACCATTTCAGTGTGAATGCAACCATGTACAGAAATTAATTCCTTTCCCTTGATCTCTGTGAGAAGTTTGCTCTCAGCTTTCTCCAAATACTCTTCAAACAGCTGGCTTTTATAGTAGCCTGAAAAGTCACCAGAGAAAGGCAATTTTTGACCCCAGGAGAGGCAGCAATTTCAGTCTGCTCAGAGCCATCAGAGCTGCTCCCCTCTTTCATAATGAGAAAGCTCTAGTTTAAGGATTACAGCTGCTACAGCATGGCCCAGAGGAGAAATCTCCCCGTGTATCAAGGCCCATGTCAGAGCCAGCAACTTCAATTTCAGCTCAAAGTGCCCACAGTTTCTACAGCGCTGGGATCACATTTGCCCATCAGAATACTGCCTATAATAAATAGCTTCGTTCCTTACTAGCTGTGATTTCCAAATGATTTAAAGTTACAGACCTTTTGTAAAGGGTGGTGCAAACATTTAATCTTACAATGACAGAAGCAGGGACAACTGCACCAAGGGCCAAATCCAAAAGGAAAGGTTGCAGGCTTCTAGCCAGCTGCTGATGGTAGGGTGGCAGGCATAACGTGAGAGTATAAATGGCAGCATGCACTGCTTGCACTGCAGAAGCACCACTGTAAACCATTTTCATTAAATGTAAGCAGTCAGTGGAAACGCACTCCTCTTCAAAATAAAGATCAGGTTAAAAGGTTTGAGGACAACTTTTTTCTTCCTTTTGTTCAAAGATTAACCTTTGAAAGGCCACTTTAGCCAAATATTATGCAAGGTCCTAAGCAGCATAAGCATTGCCATTTCCATTAGAGTCTAGGCAGTTTTTCATTCTCATGACTTCCATGCCCTTGAGGAACTGCATTCAGAAGTCCAAAGATAGCTTGTAAAATCCATTGCTCAGGAATTTAAACTTCCAAAATATGTTTTTACAGAACTCAAAAAGCCCAGAGTATCCTGAATATTTGCATGTAAAGAGCCCACTCATTCTCAGATGGGACAAAAATGGCATTTGAAGTCCCTTTATCCTACCAGCACCCAAGCCAGCCAGCCAGCTGGTTTCTATAGTATTACTAATCTATATTTATTAACATGGAGTTCACAGACATTAGTATTTTGTAGCACAGAGGAAGAAATATCCTCTCCCATTATAGCCTGACCACACTGATGCTATCACAGTTATCACTCCAGATTTAAGAAAAACAACAACAGAAAACCCCAGTACTACAACTGGGCTGTTCTGATGGTGTAGATTATTCCCTCTGTTGCTGAGAACATGACAGAGCCTTAGAGAACAGACTCAGAGAACTTGCTTACAGACATTTTCTACATGTCTTGTCAACCCCTCTCACATTCCCTTCTGTGTAGGCAACGGACAGACAAGGGTCAAAGGACTCAAGTAGCTTCTTTCTGTCCTCAAGGTGTATCCTTCTTTACACATTCCCCTCTTTCTTTCTTTACATTTGCCTCTTTCTTGCTCTTAATTGTGCACCAGTAAGCATCTGTGGCAGGTAACTTCCCACACAGAAGTCCATCTGTCTATAGATAAAACATTTCTAAGAGTTACCATACACATAGGAGACCTCCTTTGATTAACTGCAAGTTTCATGGCAAACACTACATGATAGCTTCTGAAGGACAAAGGAATTTGACTTTGTGGGAATGACAAAAGCCAGAGCGTCCCTTCTTGGGTTTTGTCTGCTTATTCTCCTAGCATTTTTCACTTAAGGTCAGCCATCACATCTGCACTAAAGTAATGAAGGCTTACTCCTTTCCTGTACAGTGATCTTAGGCTGCCTTAGACAAATACATGTGGGAAAAAGACATACTTTTTACATTTATAGGAGGACCAAAGATTTTTTTCTGCAAGTAGTAATTAGTAGCGCAAATGGTCAGTAAGCAATGCTTCCATACTGGAATAAAATTAAATCCTTAGTTAATTAAGAGATGAAAACACATAAAGAATACATGAACTCTGCCTCCTGTTGTAATAACAGTAATAAAGGCCTTCAGCTCATTGTTAAATGAACAATTAGTACTGCTGAATTGTAACCCCACAGGGGACAGAAGAGTGGAGAACTTGTTCCTGCACACTGCATTACTCTGACAACACCAAATAGCTGTAACCACAAGAGATCAAGTTGCTCTCCAGAATTTTTCAACAGCACAGGTGGATTTCAGCCACTAGGGAGGGAAACTTAGGAGCATAATTGTTTGCATTTGGGGGATATTGCTCATAGCATACTTCTCCAGCAATCTCCCAGCCCATGAAGCCTGGTGGATAGGCAAAGAGATGAAGAAAAGACAGAAGGGTCAAGAGCAGTAATGCAACATATCCAGACCAGCCAAGAATCAGAGCCATATTTATCCATGCTTCCTCTTCAGCTAGCAGAAAGTAACAATGTCCCTGAGGCTACTCCAGTTGTTGTACACTGATATGTACGTCTATGGCTGTGTAGTGTAGAGGTTTTAGCAACAGTTCTGAAATGTCAAACATCTGAACTTGCTGGTTACTATAGAACGAGAAAGAATAAAAACGCATGAAGAAGAAGGAGCAGATTTAGAACAGCAGCTGACTGACGGCACACAAGAGGGGCTCTGCAGGGGAGAAGTTTCTATGGCGCTTCTATCAGCCTAGAATAATGCATGGGCTGGACTGGGTTGAAGAGACTCACCTATAAATAGGACTAGTCTTCTACACTGATCAGCAGACATAGGCATAGCCAAGGAACTCAAGGTGGACGAAGAGCACTATTTATCCATGCATGTCATTGTCACAGGACATTGTGCAGTCTGAAAAGTTCACAGGATTTCAAAAAAGCAATTGGACAAATTCATGGAATGAAAATTGTACAAGTGCTATCCAATACAGAAATAAATGCCTCTGCACAAGCATGTCCCACCTAGAGATAGCTGCAAACTGGGAATGTATACCAGGGAACCACTACAACATATTTGCCTCAGTCTTGTATTTTTTTCTAGGTATCCAGTTGATCACTGCCAGTGACAGGATCCTGGGCTGGACTGAGCTTTGGTCTGACTCAGAGAGACATTCTGCTGCTCTTTGAGGAGAATTCTGTATTTGCTCTTATTAGACATAGCACTTTCGCTGTGTATGAGTGATATGAGATATGCAAAATCCTGTAAAGCCAAGCACCTTTACTGAAAATACCCTAATCACTAAATCAATATTCACCTCTACAGTAGTTAAATTTGCCGTTGTATTTCACGGAAAAGAATCTTACAAGTCTAGAGCATCAAGTGTTGATTACTGTATTTTTAATGATGCATACGATATCACTACAGTTATTACTACTTTGCTGCAGCCTAACTGAACCCATACTTTAGAAAAGCTTCCAAGTATTTATTTCTTTTCCTCTCTCCTATGTACTGAAAAAATCTAAAGCATTGTAAGAATTAAAACCATTGCCTTAACACAGAGATATTTCACACTGTACTGAAGCTTCAGACTTCTTCTCTCCCTTCCTCTGACAATAAGGGGTCCAGAGCAATCAGAGTTCTGCTTCATGGCTACCTTTACTGTCAGTAACTGCTGAAAATTGCACACGTCATCTATGTAATTGTTATTTTCAATACATCATACAAAGACTAACTGAACATGAATGCCTATGTAGATTTTTTTAGTTTATCAACCATTACTGTTGCATCTAGCTAGCATAATGAACAGCTTACAGACACAATGGACAACTGAGTAGTTCCATGATCCTCTGTGGAAGAAAACCTAAACCCTAATCTTACAGTTAAGCAAGCACTCATGTCTTCACTCATGCACATGGCTATGATGTATTTGTGAAAATTATGTGCATTAGTGTGAGGCAATTTGCATTTAACTGTTTAGACAACCAATGCTTAAATCTACAGTTACACAAAGCTAGCACTCAGTGAGTTACATCTCCCATTCTGAGTAAATACTAGGAAAAAAAATTGCATGCACTAAAAAGTTATAGAGTCCTTGGAACACAGAAGAAAACTTACTCTAAGTAAAACAGTCTTTTATCTACTCCTTTAAAAAAAAAAAATCAATCTTTATGACTTCTGAAAATTGATACATATTAGTTATGAGCCTTATGTGATTTCTTCAATTGCTTTCTGTAAAATTTGCCAAGTTCTTTTTTTATATAACTGAAGCTGTGTATTTTATGTTAAAATTAGAAACTCTTCCTTTGTGGCCTTTTCAACTTAATTATACCTCACAATTGTTCTTGATTTTAGAGCTATCACAGATTTAACCTCAAATCTCTTTTTATTACTAGCTAACTCTTTACTGTGTAGCATAATAATGAAAATACTAGACAAAGAAACAGCAGAGACAACTCCAAAGTTTCTGCTCAAAAGCATTAAAGTAGCTCTTCTCTTCTTAAAATATGTTGCTAGATCTAGCAGTGTGCAGAGGTTTTATTTGAAGATTAGGATTTCAGCATAGCAATGTCCTTTGAGTGAGACTTGGACATTTAATTAACCAGACACCCTTGGCTGCATCTAATCCTGGTTTTACCTCCATTTATGTAAACCTGGAATAAATCCTGTAAAATTAAAGTGGTCATACAGAATAAATCCAGTGTAAGATAGGAACACTTCCTTCTCACCCCTCGCCCCTCTGCTATGCCTTTTAAGATTGACTTCACCCTTTCCTCACTTGCATGGCCACCCACCATGCAATCAACAACTGTGCTGGTGTGTCTTGCTTGTGTTTACCTTATACACCTTTACCATGAAGATCACGGCTACTGCTGAGAGTCAAACATCTGAGGTCTAAATTTCAATAAGGTAAATAACTGGTAGGTGGGACATTTATCAGCTAAATAGCTTTTTATACAGTCCAGCTATATCCATTATACCTGCCAGAGAGCAATACCCTCGACAGAACTTTCCCTCAAATGACTGAAGCTGATGGGGAGACACTGGGGGTGCTGATGTTAGTATGACCCTTTATACTGGATGACAAAGGAAAAGCATTTTGTCACTGGGAAGTGTTGAGCATGGCTACAGAGGGAGCCAGAAATACAGGGCCTAGATTTCTTCCACAGGGCCAGAAATACTCTTTGTCATGTACCAGTTGCAAGCTCTCTCCTGTCTGCTGCGTTTGCCACCTAGTATTAGGGTTCTCCCCTGGCAAGCAGCAGACAAGATTCTGAACCACTGTAGCCTAGGAGACCTGGTAAGTTTTCTGCCTACCACTGAGTTACACAAAAGTCAGGGATACATGGTGGTTTGCCTTAATGTATTTGATGGTTTTTTGTTCTTAATGACTTGTTTTAGGAAAGGGGGCATTTGCTCCACTTTCATTTTCATGACTAATTCTGTGGCATGTCTCCAAAGAAACCAGGCATCTCCAGGGTGCCTCCCTGGCTTCCCTGTCACCAGAAAGTTCTGCCACCCCTCTGCTGAGTCTTTCCTGCTGTCACCAGGCAGCTGCTCAGTGGGCCTGCAGGTAATTCATCTGACACATCAAGCTGCAATAGGTAGCAAGGCACTAGACTTTGACCTTCTGATTACTTAGCTTAAGCACCTAAACCAGATATACCTGCTCCAGTTCTGCGGTGCCTTCAACACTGCAGATACCAATTTTGCCTGGGGCTGCAGAAGCTGATATAACACAAATATGAAAGCTCTCCTGTAACCTGACAGCAATCCTTGCAACATTGCCTTGTCCCTTCTCAACCAGAAATTATTGCAGTTTTGTAGTGTAAAATCTCAACAGGATTATAACCCTTACAGAAATACTTTGCTCCAGCAAGCCCATCAGGGACAATACACCTGAAATCTCCTTTCCTTTTCGAGGTAGAAGGGATGGCCCTACAAAAAACCTCTCCAGATTTTGATCGTCAAAATAGCCTGGGTTAGATAACTTTCTAAAGGTAATCCAAATAGCAGATCTATCGATTATATGTTTATATATTTATATAGTAACCTTCTGTGTCAGCCAGCTTCCTGTTTGCTATTTTTATTTGCTTTTCCCTCCCCAGGCTTGTCAGTAGCAACAGGGTTCAATATCAAGCCAGAAACTTTTGCAAATACGGGTCCCTGTCTGGACTTTGTGTCCTTCTCAGGGTAACACCGTATGCCCCAGCTACACTGGCACACAGAGCACCATACAGCACACCTCCATTAGCAGGAGGAGGCTCTGTGCTGAGGAGGAGCACATGAAAATCAGTTTGGCCCCAAGGAATTAGTTAATTCTAACTTCCTGAAACCTCCTTATTTTCTTTCTATGCTTATTTAGGTAATCATACTTTAGGGCTTAGATTTGGAGCGTGCAGTTCAGGCTGTGTTACGTCGTATTATGATGCAATATAATACAGGGTAAATGCTTGCTTCCTCTGGCATGCTGCATTTTGAGGCACAGTACTGCCAATGCATAAGTTTCTGAAATACAACTAATGACAAAATGGTAAAGTCAGGAAGTACTGATTTTAACTTAATTTAAAAAGGTTAAAAAAAAAAAGGGAAAAAAGAGTGAAGGACAGGGCAGAAGTTCTAAAGACTGTTGGCAGGTTTAAATACAAAGCTTTTTGACTGGCATTTCTTGAACTTCCTTTCAATTTTAATACAGTCAGTTCTAAAGATAATATACAGACTCTTTTCACTGCCTAGCCTGCTATTTCTGTGTACTATCCAATTTCAGTATCTCTAACAAAGGCATAATCAGACTCATCATTACAGATGTGGGACATCTACTCCCACCACATTTCAAGCTGAAGCTTTAAGACCCACTTTTCACAGACTACTGCAGCTACTTTTATTCTGCGTATAGCTTCTTCCTTTGTTCAAAATCTCCAGTTGTTTATAAATGTTTAACTATAAGATGATACTAAAAAGATGAATATTAAGGTCTACAAAAATGAAAGTTACAGGTAAAAAAGATCTGCAAAAAATCCAAGATGATAATAATAATAATAATTAAAAAAAAACCCAAAACCAAAACCCAACAAAACGTAGCAATCTGCACTCCCAGATAGCTATTGGCAATTAAACCACTTTAAAATAGGTCTCACTATACAGAGATTCCTGTTGGGCCTTTTATAACCTTCCTTCCTAGGGATTAATCGTTGGACAGAATCTCTGCTGAGATGGGTGGCATGTGTTCCCCAATACCCATGTAGCCAAGCATACAGTGGGTAATTGGCTTCTGTAACATTTCTACACTTTAGCTCCAAACCCCCATGCTATCCTAATGGGAATAAATGAATGGCTGCTACTGAGAATAAACACTACTGCTTGCGAAGAAAATTGCTGAAAATTGGACCAGTCTGAATCAACAAATCTGGGGAGACACTGAGCTTTAGTTTCACTAATTTCTTTGTATGGTTTAATAGAAGGCTGTCACCCACAGTATATTAAAAACATGGTTCCCATGGCTCTCACACAGGAAATTCTGGAATGGCTTGTGTCTCAACCAGAGACCTGTCAATCTCCCAGCTTCTCACTGAAGACTCAGAGACTACAAATACAGAGGGAAGGCAGGCATTTAGTAACAAAAGCAGGTGGCTGTAAGAATAGCCTCAGAATGCTCACCAAGCCCTCTATATTCTTACCTTTGCCAGCATGTATCTGCTGATGTGCTGTGTTGCTGCTACTGCATTGATGCATCACCTTGTGGAAATGAACTGATTTCTTAACCTGCCACAGACCATATATTCAACAAAATAAAATGCAACAGAATAGTTTTGGAGCAGTCTGGTTCCTACTGTGTGCAGTCCTGAAGGAGTGATTTTCAGATTATTGTTGTTGCAAGCCTCAGCTATATTGTCTGGATCAACTATGTGCGGAGAAATGATGTACCCAGAAAGTGATCGAAGGTTGAGGGCACACAAATGTCTTCCACATTATTCTCCTGCTGTTGATCAGGAACAAAGAGATGTGTCCTGTTTCTGTCTGTGGCATCTGGCTTGTTTGGCAATCTGACTCGAATGCTTTGAATTTCTGAGTCATCAGCTATTGAAACAAGTAAACATGGGATTTTAGTGAGACTGAAATACACAGAACGAGGAAATGCTAAACTGTACTTTTGTTCCTCAGAGGAGCCCAGGGGAGTAGCAACAGAAACACATGGGTAAGGTAAAAAATTGCAGCAACCTGACATCAAGCAATCCAACATGAAATACATGGATTCCCATCAAACAAAACCTGTATGAGGTGCATCTCTCTGCTGACACAATGTCAAAATGGCTGCTTTTTCCATGCAAAACATCAGTCCGCTGACTGACTTGGGAAGGCAAATCCTGTGTTTTGCCAGCTGTCTCGGCTACTGAGAAATAGAGGCTGCGGATTCTTGGCCAAAGGATGGCTTTTATTTATGATGTCAGCATTTCTAAACATCATAACATCTGTCACAAACCCAACTGGACCAGAATTGCTAAGATACCTCCTTATAACTATGTGAATGTAACTTATGTCATAGAACATTTGCCTCCCAACAGTACAGTACAGTAGAGCCGCTTTGTGTAAAATTAACAGATATGAAAATATCTCTATTCATATGAAATTAATAGATATATGAATAGACATATGAATTGATTACTTTATTTTCTCTCCCCATGTGAACAGGCAGTACCAGCCATTTAAGAAAGATCAAACATTATGTTCCTTTTCTAGCAAATGACTCCAAAAGACTCCAAGGTTCTGACCTATTTGCTTAATTGCTTTGCTTTATATTTTCCATCTGTTGATTGGGAATAATTAAATACTTACTCTAAGTCTCTCATAAAGGTATTTCAAAAATTCAGCATTATATTCAATTCCTGACATATCTATGCCATAAACAAGCATAAACTAGTTTCTGCTATCCTTTCCACTACTTTGTCTCTTAAACATTGCAATTTTAGATAAGGATGCTCATTTTAATTTGCTGGTTGTTTGCCATTCACATAGATGAACTGTAAACATATAGATCATATATATATATATGATCTCTGTATTTTGATCCCAAATGATTCATCATCTCAAGAATTCAAGAGAAGTGATCACAAACCTAAGATTAGAGAAAGCTACTGATGGCAGTGAAGTACTCCAAAGTCCTTTAGGTGTCTTGCATTACTTGTGTTTTGCATATGTATTCTTTTTAGGGAATTTTACAGAACTAAATATGTTAGGTAACAAATCAGAGAACACGATCAGTCACTGGCAATCCTGGAGATACCAGATTGAAGGGAGTTACTATCAGAAGGAGCAGAATTTGGTTCAGTATTTCTAGAGTACCTGAAAACTAAAATATGCTGCATGAGCACTTAACATTACCCATGGCTATAAGAAAGCTTGGCAGCTCCAGCTTGGCATGCCACTTAAGCATGTGCTTCAAATCCAGGCATGTTCCTTGGGTGTGTTGGTGATTACAGGTCCCTAACAGCTGTGCGGTGCTGCATATGCGTGGAGGGAAAATATCCTTCCTGACCCCCTGTGGGCAATCATCTCGCCTCCTGAAGCATGAAATTAGAGTGGCCTTATCTTTGCTTGCATACTGTAACTACAAATGTTATTAGCAATCATAAATTTAACAAGCCCTATTTTAAAATCCATCCGCAGCATTATGGCATGACATCTGAAGAGAGTCCTTTTTGAGAACTTACAACTTTTTTCCTTCCATCTTTTAATTTCATTTGGGTGAACTGGAGGAGGAAGGTCACCATCAAACCTGCTGAAAGGCAAATATTAACAGTAGTGCTCAGCTCCATTTCAGCTACCTTAGAACAAACAGCCACTTCCTGACTTGTAGAAATAACATTAAAATAAATACCACTCTGTCCTTCCCCGGAGTCTATGGAAAGACTTCGAATATTTATACCCTGGGCAAAGGAAACCTCAAGTCCCAAATTATGAAAAGTTCTGGTTTAACTGAAGCTGCCACCTGGCCAACTTTATATCACTTGATCCTATAACCACAATTTGCTTGTCTATTTGTTTCTTCCTTTAACAGGAAAGCCCACTGCAGCTCAGCAGAAATGATTAATCACCAGCACGAGAAATCACTGATACAGACAAAGATAATTGGCTGTATTTGGAAGACAGCAGGAAGAGCAAAAGACCTATCAATGCCTAATATATAGCAACATAACCTTTCTGTTGAGAGAGGAATTCATTGCTAATATCACTACTGTCTAGAAGGAGAGAAAAGGTGAATGGCAATGGTGCTTCCCATACACGGAATACCCATCTCTCATGCACAATGAACATGTGTTTTTCAGTCCAGATGACTTTGTGCTTTAGCTTGAGGAAAACCAACAAAGACACAGTGAAAATAAACCCTCCATGACCTGCGGTGGGGCAGAGTATCTTTGTCACTTGACCTTACTTGAAACCCTTCCCCCCAGCAGATGAGTTCCCACTGAGACTTAAACCATGAACAGCAGATAAACAGATGTTAATAGCGTCTTTGCTGGAATACTGCGCTAGTCCAGAACTCCCGCTGAAAATGCTACTGGGCTTTACGCTCCCTCCCATAGGCAGCTGTGCTAATGGAGGCATTCTGAAAGGATTACAATTTTTCTGCAGGCTCATGAAATAGAAAAAGCAGAGCTATGAGGCAGAAAGCCCTTTACTGAACATCTTTTCAATTCAGCTTACTTAACAGTCAGATGGGGGGAAAGACTGATGTCTCTTCCTTCTTGCTTCCAAGTCTTTTCTGGGATGAATACCCTGTGATTTACATCGCATTCGAGCCTTTTGCATGGAGGCCACTGTTTGCCCTCCTAGCAAGGCCTTCCTTCCGTCCTGCTCCTTATCTCTGTGTCTTTGATAACACCGACTTAAGTAAAAACATTATTTCAGAAGCCTACCGAAGCAGGTGGTAGAGACCGTATTGTACTGTAAGTATTTGCAACAGCAAAAATAATCCTTGGTGCTAAGTACCTGCAAGCAACAGAAATAAAACTTAAAATTAAATGAAAGGGTTCCTCACATGTACTCCACACAGAAACCTCCTGGAGTACCTTCCACCTTTGCCAAGGAATGAAGCACGAACTTACAAGCAGAGGATGCTTAAACTAATGAGGGCTATAGAAGGTTAATTTTGTCTGCAGCATAGGCACAGAGGAACTTACATCAACATTTCACCATTACTCAGCCAAAATTTACATCTGTACCTTTGTTTTGAAAGACCACTCTGGAGCATCAAAGGGAGTTGAATAGTATGTGCACCCAGCAGGTGGAACTACGTCTGCTCTAAGATTTCTGCTCTGGTACCTGAGTTCTTGGGTCAAAGAAAAGCATCACAAGCTGGGTTTTTTTGTTTTAGCTGGATGCTACTTGCATGTATCCATGAACACAGTGAGGACTTGAAAGTTGCTTTCTAGAAAATTAGAAGCATACCCCCTCCTATCCAGCTCAGAGGATTAGGAAGCAAAAGGACTTTAGGGGGTTTCTGTGGTCTGAAAAGCAGACTTTGGTGTAAAAACAAGAGAAGAAAGTGTTGGTGGAAGAAGATATCAATGAAAATAAAGAAAAAGGGCACCTTGAAAGCTTGTCCAGTGTCTATGGGGTTTCTAATTCCTGTGGATTAGAGAGGGTGAGGAGTGGAAGAAATTGAGGATGTGGACAAAAATACCCCCCCCCAAAAAAAAAAAAATCAAAATAAACTGTAATAGCAGAGGAAGCAGATGAAGGATACACGCAGATACAGAACCTCACCACAGTACTACTGGATCAGCTTCCAGATGAAGCAACATGGAGCAGCCATGAATACATCTGGATTTTGTACACCTTGGACTGGGAGCAGAATATGTTCTCCTTTTCAAAAAATAATATGGGCACAATTTTTCCCCTTTGAGGGAGAATGACTTCCTAATGTGGAGGAAATGCAGGTACGAAAATGGTTCCTAAATGTGCTAAAATGAGGTCTCCGGTTGGTAAATGGGCAACAGTTTCTCTTCTCTTCTTTTTTTTCCCTTTGCTGGAGCTTCTGAACATTATTCAAAAATAAATGCATTTCAAGTGTACGGATGCACTTATGTGCAAAGTGTTATTGCATCTCCCTCCTTTTTCTCTTTTGCCCTTCCCTGCTCCTAATATCACCAAATGATTTACCAAATGATTTTGAGCTGCAAGGCTTTTACATTAATGGAAGCTCCCATCCAGCTGAATTCAAAATCTGCTTTTCTATGAATACTGAGGGACAACACAAGCAACATTAAAACTACCTAGATGGGTTATTTTATTCAGGCATTGGTTACATTAACGTGTAGGAAATTACACGTGTTTAAATGCTTAAGAAAAGAAGAAGGGCTGGGGTTGGAGGGAAGAGAGATCTGCTGACTGGAAAATAAAACTGGAGGATGCCCATTGCTTTGTGAGAAGCGTGATGGGAAAAGAACAGACAACAGGCTGGCAAATCTAAAAAGCTACACACCCTTTGTAGTGGTTTCTGAGCTTCACAAAACGCCTCTTTGCAAGCTTTCACTCCATATGAAGGGCTTTTTTGATGCTTTAGTAGATTTGCATCACACTCCAAGATTACCTGTATTGTTATGGCATTATTATCATAACTATTTTTAATACTAATACTGCAATTCGCCATCCTAATTGAGCACAGAGGTCACAAGAGGAGAAATCTCATCAAAGCCAAACAATTGCACCCAGTGACATGCAGAAAGTATCAAAACCATGCTGTACCCTGTGCTGTTTTGCCCCACTGGAGTCCATTTAACTGGATATTGGGACTGACAACATTAGTGCCCAGCCTAACAGACAGTGATAGAGGCCCGTCTGTGGCTGTCAAACTGGACTGATCAGATCAGGAAGGCTGCTGGCCTGATCCCTGGCAGATGTTCAAAGCCTGAATTAGATCTTGAGGCAACACTTCTATCCTTGTATGATAAAGTGGGGAAGTGAATATGCTTTTACTTTGGAGATGAGGCAACCAGGCTATGAAACTTACATCTGGGTTTTAGTCAAATATTCATACCCTTTTTTGCATAGGAATTGATAGAAAATCACCTTCAAAACCTGAGTAAGCTGAGAAGTCTTATTTTTCTTGTTACAGCTTAAGCCAACTGTATATCACCCATCAGTGCAAAAATAAAACTCCAACACAACAAAAATGTCAAAAAAAGAGCAGAGAATTACACTCATAATATGTGCAACTCTAACTCAACAAAAATACCATCTTGCGAGCAAGCACTTCCAAGTAACATAAACAGACCAGTTTATGTTACTGATACTCCTACACAGAGTTCTTTTGAGGTTGCTTTGCCCAGTCTTCAAGCCTACTTTCACACAGGAGTCACACCAGTTGGCTTTCCAGGCGCTTGTCCTCCCTTCTGGTGCAAAATATGTGACCACCTTTCAAAGGTGGACTCAGGAAGACACAGCATGTGGGAAGGAAGGAGGAGGCAATTGGTCTCCAAGCATTCCCATGACTACAGCTCCAGTTGCTTCTTTTCAAAGGCTTTCTGGTTGAGCACAGAATGTGACAAATTCCCCCCCATATGCTTGCAGGGCCACCTTGTTTCAGCTTTTATTTGTTTGTTTCTTCAAAAAGATCAACAATATAATGGGAATAAACATCAAGAGAACAGGAGAAAGTTAAACAGCATCCTGCTCCGAAACACTCTGGTTAAGGCAGAGAGCATCTGTGCTACTGTATTTTAAATAGGCATTTGGAAGAGAAGTAGCTTTGAGAAGACAATAATTTAGTTCTTTTGACTCCATGGCATGAAAACAAATCTATCAGGAAATTCTCAGGGGAAACAAAGTTTTGCTGAAAAATGTCAAATTCTTGACCCTGACCTATTTTGTTTGCAACAACAGGAGTGATACTTCTGCCAGAGCAAAGCAGTGTTTCTAGGATCCCAGATACATACATCCATGCTTCTGAGTCACTGGGAACCCTGCCTGGCAATTCCTGTCATCAGCTGCAGAATAAGGGCCTTCTCAGTTTGCCTTGTTTTTAATTGGCCTTCGCCTGGCAAGAACTGTCAAAAAAAAAGAAGACAAAAATCTCACTCCTAAAAGCAACCAAACAACCCCCTCACAAACATGTGGCAAACGGAAAACCTTCTTTTGTGAGATGACCCTGATTGCTTTCACTCTCAGTAAACATGACTCCACTGTCAATACTCGATGTTACTCATCTGAGATGACTTGGGCTTTGTCTGCATCGGGGTTTATACACATTTTCCCACTGAGCAGAAAACATCAGAGTTAACAATACCGGCTGCAGTGAGTTCTGGAGGCACGACCTATATTTTATTTGCCTTTTCAAATGACTTATCAGCTTATCAGCTGTTAGAATATTTTTCTCAGGAAAGAGAATGGAGCACAAAGCACTGATATTGTTGTTATCTCCATTAAATCCAGGCCAATCTCTCACTTGGGATAAATTGGTGGAAATGCACTGAAAGCAACAAATTAATGTTTATTCACCACCAACCTGATGATCTGCATTTTCTTATGTGAACACAAACCCATAGAGAGAGTGGAACCAGGCAACAACTGACACTAGATTGATTTTCTCATTTTCTGAGTTTGGCAGCATGTTACACATCCCAGGAGCAGATTTGCCACTGGCCTAATATTTCCCTACATCCATAATATTTCAGAGGATGCTGCTGAAGTCTTTGCCTTCACTAATTTAAATATTTGCCCATTTCACAAATCTCAGCTCAGTTTCTCCTGCTTCATTTCCTCACCACTCTAAGGCACACAGTGGCTTACTGCAAATGAGAAACACCAACCCTGCAAACTGGCAGACGCAGAGAGGAGCTATGTTACATTATTTTTCCCAAAACTGAGTTAATACAGGCATTCATGTTCATTGGCTCAAAGTTCTACAGCCCTTGCAATGGCATCCATCCTCCCTGGAAACAGTAGCTGTTTATCTGCAGAGACATCTACATGAATGTGGATGTGTTTCTTCTCTGATAATACTTGCATTATTCTGATGATTTCTGAGCAGTGCTGGCTTCTATACACCACACTGTTACAGTGCACTGCAAAAGTGCCAGTGAAAATAGTGGACGCATCCTATGGCATCTGAAATCTTCCTCTCGTGAGTTGCCCAAGGGGAAAACTTTATCTATTTGCAAAGAGCATGAATGAAAAAAGAAAGAATTCTGGTGCCTGATTAAGACAGTACACGCTGCTTCAGCACGACTGAAGGCTAATAATTCAATTTAAAGGTATACATTAGAAGCACATGCTACAGCTGGCTCTGTGCACTTTTAATTGGCTTAAGTACCAGGTTCACAGAGAGGAGGTGGAACTCTTGCTGCGGCGTTCACTCAGTACAGAATGACACACCATGACAGACTGTCAGTTATTGAGAATAAATCAGAGTTGTGTAGTGCCCTTCTTTCCCAGCGTTGTTTTCTAATCCAAAACATTCCCCTTGCTCCCATATTAATCCCTCCAAGTACTAATGGAAGCAAACTTACACCAGGGGATTTCACAATGTGCCACAGAAACTTACAAACAAACAAAGCACAAACCATTGCTCATTTCTGACATTGACCAAAACGTCTATTCTAAAACTGCACTATAGCTGCACTTTTTAGGAAAAAAAAATAAATCAATATTTACATCTGTCATAATTCAGCCATCAATAACAATAAACCAGTTTTTCTTGTTATCTCATTAATCTGGTGCTACCCACCCTCCTTCTCAGAAAGTGTTATTATAACCTTGCTCTTCTTTTGATTGTTAAATATCATGGTGATCAGAGCTCTCTGACCATTTTTGACACCAGTTTCCAAGCTTTCTAACTGACTGCTTTACACCTGGTTTCACTTCAGGATTCCTAATTTCCCTTTGGCTGGCAACCCCCACTGTTGCAGCTGCATTTCTATCAGGGTCACGCACACAGTTGGGGTAGAGACATCTTACACAAGGAACTGTGGTGACTTGGCCAGACCATTAAATCCTCCTTTTTCCCCTTGCATTCCTTGTCTACCCAGGAAATTCAAAATAACAGAATAAGATGGGAGCTGTGCATTTTAAGTGCCTTGCAAGATGCATCTATTTTTTCTCACAGTAAGAGGCCTCCAGCTGAGACTTTCAGGATCAACTGGAAGCACAAGTGGGAAAACGCAGCATCTTGCATTATCTCCTCAGGACTGCAGACAAGGTGATCTAATAGGTCTTATCTATCTCCCTAAATCTTGAAACACCAAGTAAATCTTGGTTTCAGGCTTTCAGTGCATCAAGCTCAATATACTTGATGTCTAAGGGAAAAAATAACACAAAAAGCCTCAACCTATTTCTACATTGAACTTAAACTAATAGCAGAGCTCATTTAATCTTTAAATTTTACATTTGGAAGCAACACATATGGAGTTTCTTAAAATCCACCATCCTAGACTCTGTGAAAGTCTATTGAAAGTCTGTGAAAGGATATTTCCTCTGAACTTAATGTGTCTTTATGGTGTGACCTCCAAACTCCATGGCGTGTAGAGAATCTGAATTGCAATTAATAAGACAGTATTGTAAAAGGCAGTGTAAATTACTTTGGAATGTTCCAGGAGTTTTTGCAGAAGTAAACAGAGGTTGCATTTTCCTCTGAATATAATGGCTTACATGTAGATATGTACCTGGCCTTTGATTGTATATCAAAGAATCCTGAAATATATAATTATGCTCCTGCAAACAAGGATTAGTGGTGGATGTAGCAAAGAGATGCCGTCTGAGATATGGATGCAAGCCAGTTCCCCAGACCTGAATATCAAAAGTTAAGGGAACTCTGTAACCTCAGTACAAATACGTATCTGAATATATGTAACAGACACTACCGTGGAGCTCATCAAAATAACAGGAGAAACACTCTTTTGAATCATAAGAAATCCAAAACCAAATCCAAACTTTCTAACATATCCTGTAAGTCAGCAATTATTGCAAAGGAAGTTGAAGGTGTTCAATAGCTCTGAAAAATCACAGCCCAAATTGTACACAGCACATAGTACTACAGGGGCTGGTATTATTACTGTCTGCCTCAGGAGCTTTGAAAGGGACAATCCCCAGCATGCACTGTTTCAAATTCCAGCCAATATTTCAGGTTCCAGCCAGTACAATCACATTAGTTATGTAAGCCACTTTCCCAAAATGCATTACTAGTTAATCATTTTGTACTTAAAGAGATACGTGTCTTCTACTGTTTTAAAGTATTTTTAGTGGAACTGAGGGAGCTTCAAGGAGGAAACATAGCTTCCAGTATTTTACCATAAAAAGTATTTAAGTAAAATGGAGAAACATTAAAGTTTAACGCTGAACTTTCAATGTTGTATTTTTCACGATTTAACCTCAGCCTTTGCAATTCATTTGTTCCCATCAGTTAAAAACTAACCTGAACGCTTCTTCCAATCAAAGAATGCACCTGCAGAGCTTTCTAATTTTCTGGCAAAACCTGAAGGTTGCTACTATTGTCATCTGAATGACTACAATTATTTGTAATGACGTTTACTTTTTTAACAGTCCTCTGTGAGATGACAGAAGCAATTCCTAAACCTTTCCTGTCATTAGAAGGGATGATTGTCAAGGACACAGAGCTGCTCAAAGCAGAAAAAGGAAGGGAAGGAGAGAGAACAGCCTCCACCAAAAGATTCCCCCAAAAGGAACATGAAACCAGAAAATTCAGGCTTCTTAGAGGAATGATCAGAGAGGCTTCTCTGAACCTTTGAATAAGCCACGCGTTTGCTAATGAGCAAGTGGAAAATAAGGGGATGGCAGCCTCATAACTCAGGTGTGCTTCAAAGTGCCTACATTCAAGGAAAATAAATACACACGCATCAACTGACCAAACGAGATGGCAGAAGGTGACCAGGCCCAGGGCTGTTTTTTCTTCCCTCTTATCTTTCCTACCAGATACATCATGATAATTTACCTGACTATCTGCATTTTAACTTTTCTTGCCCAGGGATCAAATTGCAGCCTGTGAGGTTATGTGTTATGAAGCAATACAAAGGGTAGGAGATTTTACCCAGAGCAGTATTTTTACACATATGTTCACGGTTTTACCTGTGAAGACCTGCAGTCACAGATCCTAGCTCAATTTCAGACATCAAGGCTTCTTACTCAAAGGTCTAATTATATTACCATTTTGCTTCATATCATTTCACCAGCGTCTCTCATGTTAGCTCATTCTCCCCATCACTCTGTCTGAAGTTAGCTAATTAAATTATTTTCACTCATTGTCACCTCCTATCCGGAGTGCACGGGCCCTCCTGATCTCACTTCCTAAGTATCCCAGGCTATGAGCACATCAGCTGCTGAGGCCTCCTTTCCTGCATGAAAATATTTAAAGGAATGTTATTTGCTCCATGTGTCAGCTAGACACATATTTGCATTTCTTTGCATAAGTGGTCATAGGAAAAAAGATGAACAGATGACTGTCAAATTGTCTTTGCTGGAGAATTCGACAGTTATCCATCTCCCCAGTGTTCTGCCTGTAGATGTGCATGCCAAATTGTGTATTTAATTTAGCACACTCTTTCTTACAGTTCTACCACTTCAGTCTGCATGTGGGCTCCCAGTCAGGCTAATACTTTCCATACCTTTTAGTGACATGTTGAAATCAAGTGAAATTTCCAGAAATGCAGGAGCCTGAGCTGCCATATATGAAACAGGGTTAGGGTCTAAATAGAAATAACTTTGCAGCCTTAATTACGTGGCATAGCCATTAATAAAGAATGCTTGCCTTGCCATAGAAATTGTTGTTCAAGCAAGTGATTTCTGCTACTTCCAAACAAGCTTTTAAAAATCAAATCCATCTTACCTGTTATTTTTTACCTCAGAAGTTAACAGACTAGGCTATCAAATGTTTATCTGATGAGGATTTTATCCTTTGCAAAGAAAACTAATACAAACAGTTCAACATATCATCATGCAAGTTAGAACTAAACTGTTAAGCTGTATTACTACTATGTAATATGAATACCATAAGTCAAAGCTACAGTTTTTGTTCTTGCTCATTTTGAATCAGAAAATGTATATTTATAGGTATTTCTAACCATCTTGGTATGCTGAATAGATCACAAAATATGCTAAGTAGTATAGCATGGTAAAAGATGCTTAACTGAATGCATGGCCTTTTCGTGCATGGATCTTGACCAGCTTTTTGTTTTACATAAGGACACTACCCATCTTTTCTGCATGATGAGATCCAAGCACTCATCTTGAGGTGAAAAAGTAGAAATATACAAATATTGCTATGCAACTTGAAAGATACATTTCATGATGCAGCTGCACATTTCCTTACAGGTTTTAAAGTTACAACAAGGTTATCAGAGATCTTTAAATACATAAGTCCTTCATTCAGCTTTTTAAATTTCTGGCTTATTTCCTGACTCAGGGATAGGCCACAGTAATTCAGGTACAAATGAAACTGCAAACAGGTTGCTGCACTCATTATACTAAGCCAAATACACATTCTGACTCCAGCTTTTTACAGTTATGATTTTGGTTTCATAACATCAATAAGGCATTTCAGATGTAATAGTCTTTAGGGATTATTATTGAACTTCCTGGGTGGTTATAGCTACCCAGCCTCTGGCTCTGTGACTTCACACAGACTAAGCACTATTCTGTAGTGTTCTTAGTATGTATTCATTTACATGCATCACACCACACATCACTGGGTAATGCAGACTGTTCACAAAGCATGTTTCCTCTTTGTCTCCTATCACAGGAAGAGTTTTGGTGTGTATGTCTTGCCTTACACCCCCATGAAACCTGTTGTTATTCAGCCTCCTCCCATCTCCCTAGGCCATCAGGGGAGGAATCAATCCATAAACTGCTGAAATCAATCTCAAAGGTGCTTTTAGGTGTTTTGCTTGTGCGTAAAGGTAGTCCTGGAGGGGAAGGAGGAAGGTGTCTGACTGCTTCTCTAAGATTTGTCTGAATGGAGGGGTTTCAAAAAATGACACCAGATAAATTTGTTGCATGGTTAGAGCTTAAGTGTCTAACACTTTAAACAGATGGAAAGTTTGCTTAGCAAATGTAAAGCAGCTTCCATTTGTTTTGGACAGTGATAACTGGATCACTCCAAATTATACAATGCTAAATCAGAATTGCTGAATGGCAAATGGCAAAGTCCTCCTCTGAGAAGGAAAGTGCTCAGAAATCTTACACTTGTTCCATTATGCCTCTATTCAAACCTACTTCAAGGTGAAAGACAGCTTAAGTGATGTCTGATCCATGCTCAACACAAAATGGAGCTATTGGCTTTTTCATTATCTTTTGCATATTTTATAAGTCAATTTACATGACTTCTCTTGATTGAAATGTGTTTCAAAAGTCTCTTAGATTTAAGTATCAATGATTGTTTACTAGAATGGTTCTTCAGTTGGTTCCTCAATATCAGTGCCTTTTTAGTCACTTTGCTCACATGTGTGAAAAGTAAATGCATGTTACCAAAAACTGAGAGTTAGCCATTTTAGCCAGGTCACTTCCAGTCAACAGAAAACCTTAAATGGGCATTTGCCTATCACTGAGAATGGCCCAAGCTTTGATAAAGTGATTATAAGCTCTGATTCATATCAGCTGCAGACAAGCAGGCTTAATTTTCTCACTTTCTCAGCTTGATTGTGCCCATGAGAAAGAATCTCTATCTTGCATTCTCTTATCTTCAGCTAAATAAAATAAGGTGTTTCTCAGGCAGAACAGTTAAGAATTAGATCTCTCTGCAAGATGACATGCTGCGGTAGCCAGGTTGAGCCCGTGCCCTTCCAAAAATCCCTCATGAAAATTCCCTGATTATTTCAGAGGCTCTTTCCTATCCCTGTGCTTTATTTGTCTACAGTCTTCTGGGATTTTTTTGTTGGTGTATCCCACTTAAGAAAGTGGGATAATTTAAGTGTGCGTATCATGAGCACATGTCCCTTTCTCTCCCCCAGAACTGTTGCTGTAAGTTTCTAAGACTCCGAATATAACCCAAATTAACTTGCTTGTGGCAAAACACAGAAGCAACAATGAGCAATTCATGTCATCACAGATAACTTCCCAGGAAACCAGACAAATCACATTACACCTGATTCAGAATACTAATTTCGTACTGCTGATGCCTCTGTTTTGAGAAAGGCCGCAGCCTGGACTCATACCACCATGTAAACTCTAGGGGCCCACTTGTTCTGGGTTCTTCCTCTAATTGTTGGACATGGACACCCCACTTCAGGGAGTGAATTAGCTCACTGAGCTAAGAACCACACCTGGAAGAAACACGATGTTTTAGACAAATCAAATGCTATCATGTCAAAATGCCACTGCACTCTAATCCTCAACACAGGGCTTTTCTGGGAGCAGGAGGGGGTGTGCAAGAGTGTGGGTGTGCGAGTCCCAGGTCCACCAGCCCACATGGATGGAAGTGTGAAAGGAGGCATTGACAGGCACACTGCAGATCTTCCCGGTATGGAGACAGATGCTGAAGTTCTGAAATACCATTCAGAGAAGAGTTTGTTCGGCTGCCTCCACGCAACTGAAATGGCTCCACATCAACAAATGGCTCTAAGACAAGAATTGTCTTTGCTCAGGATCAAGGCACAAGGTTGAGGATCCGCAGTCACTCAAATCTAACAGCCCCAAGTTACACGCCAAAGCCAGTGTGCTGAGGAAAGACTGCAAAGAAACCCAGACTCTGGCCTACACTTGAGCTGTTACAAATTTGGCTTTTGCCCCCTTTCCTTTTTCTCACACAGACTAGATACCTCTGGATGTTTTTCTACTCTGGAGTCACACTTCACAGCAATCAGCAGCAGAATGTTGATTATCACATCTTAAACAAGCTTATCTTTAAGAAAAGTGGATTTTTAAAGTTAAATAACTTTGGGGACTCTTTTGGCACTATTGCTTCAGATTCTTTTAGTAAAGAATAGAGATTCAGCAAAGGAAAAGAAAAAGCATTTATCACAGTAACAGAGTGGAGGGTGTTGCCATTGGAAGGACTACAAAAACTCGATTTTATTTATTTCTATGGTATACAAATGCACTGGGCAATGGGAACAATGAGACTTTGGCACAGCAGGATTGCCATCCAAAAAGTGTTAAAGACAGAAGAACACAAAAATCAATGAATTTTCTAGTGGCCCATCCATGTGTTGGATAAGCACGCAGGACAACATAAGCTTCATATTCTAATTTGACATGAGCATATCTGACTGGGCAGATTATACCAAGGGAATGAACAAAGAACAGACATCATCCTCCCCATTCCAAATCTGTATTTGTGCTATAACTTGCCTTCCAGTGAGCTTAAATCAAATCTACAAATGCTCAGGACACGTAAAAGGATATAAATTAAACTCGGACCCAGAAAACAATAGCACTGCAGTAATACTACCCAGCTATCTTAATTTTCTCTAGCTTTAGCTTCTATCACAGCCTCCTTAGGTGCTCTACTGTGCTCATTTTTGTTAAGAACTTGTTTCAGAGTTGGGATTCCAGAAAATGAGAAACATTGCTCTTCAATAAGTCCCACAACACTGCTGGGAGGAAGCTCTGAACACAAATGCCTCTGTCCATGAAGGACCCAATTCCAATCAGACAGGGATCCAATGCAGTAGAAGACCTAACAGAATAAGGACACACCATAGTTGTGCAAGAGGGCTTTGTTTCTGGAAAGGTAAAGCTGCAGGGATGCCCAGACTGCTTTGGGACTACAGCCAGAGATTGTGCCAGTGGGAACACCTGCAGGTCCCATATAGTGATAGAAGAATATTGAAATGGCAGTGGGAGGGGAAATAAAAGATGTGGATGTGGCTGGGGCTCTCTCTCCTGCCTGGCATCTCTCTTAAACTGAGGAGACCCTTTTCAGACATAGGTGCTTTGAGGCAATCTGCAGTGATTAGTAAGCAGGTGGCATTGAAGAGATGAGGGTGCTGGGAAGAGGCAATCAGATCCCCCAAACCAGCAGGAGCAGCTGCTGGAGCTGTAGTGACATTTAAGACTTTGATCACTTTGTCCCTTATCATCTGTCATCATGATCGCCTGCTTGT
>JANHGB010014991.1:492-19375 GCA_026283785.1 Coracopsis vasa | reverse complement strand
CCCACTGCGTCCTCTGGGCAAAGCAGTGGCTGGAAACTCGCTCTGATCTCTCTTAAAAACGAGCAAGAAGAAGGGCAAAGGAAAGAACTGGTCTTGGCACAGAGGGGTTGGTGTGAGGGGCGCTGCAAGGGAGCTGGTGCTAATGGGGCACAGGGTGGGCACAGACCATCAGCCGGTGCCTGCTTGGTGGCCTGGCTGGGCCCAGAGCAGGTCAGAGGTAGCACTGGGGCTGTGCCAGGCACGAGGGCGCAGCAGGTTCCTTGCTCTGCTCTGCTTGGCGCCGCGCTGGCACCCAGGGCGGCCGCGCCAGCCCTGCCTCTGCCCGGAGCCGTTCGGGTCCGGTGCTGTTTGCGGATCCCTGTCTGCCGACGGGGTGTGTGCTGGCGCTGCCGGCTGAGCTGGCGCTCGCTGCACGGCTGCTGTGCGGGCAGGCAGCAGCTCCTCTTCCCAGTGACCTGCTCCACGTCAGGGGAGCTGACACCCGCTCCGAGGGCCCGGGTGAGCACTGGCTGCATTGCTAGCCTGGAAAGTCACCCAACTCGTTTGTGTCTGGAAGGAGCCGGTGGCTGGGCTCTGTGTGTCACGTGTGGGAAGACGCCAGGAGTCGTGGCAGGGAACAGTTGTGCTGCGGCTCATTCCCACCGGCAGCAAAGCCGGATCCAGGGGAGAGGAGGGCAAAGGGCTGTCAGGTCCCCAGGCCTGGCCCTGCTGCTCCCTAAGGACCATGTTCCTGCCCGCAGTGCCTCAAGGGCAGCGCTGTGACTCTCCCAGAAACGCTGCTCTTTGTATCCACTCTGGATGGAAACCTTCACGCAGTGAGTAAGAGCACAGGGGACATCAAGTGGACCCTCAAGGATGGTGAGTGATGACTGGGGGGTGCTTGCTCATGGTCCAGCTCCTGGGGCTCGGCTCTACCTGGGTTTGGGGGTGCAGCCCCAGCCTGGCTCTCCGGGGTTCATCCATCCCAGGGATGCTGCGGGTCCAGCTCAAGGCTCAGCTGTGCTGGAGCAGAGCATGGAGCCGGGGGTGCCGGGTCCAGGTCTGCAGTGCAAGCAGGCAGCGCTCAGCAAACACTGCAGCGCTGCGCCCCGGCAGGGAGAGGCTGCTGACGTCTGCTTTCCCTCTCTTCCAGATCCCATCCTGCAGGTGCCGGTCTATGTGGCAGAGTGAGTGTCAAACCCCTGGCACTGGCACCGGCAATGCTGGAGCCCGTTGAGCTGCACAGCTGCCCCGAGGAGCTGCAGTTCACAGCAGGGAAAGGGGAAGGGAGCCTCAAGGAGATGAACCTCCCAGTCCATGCCATGGCATTGCCTTAACCTACCCTTTGTGTCAGCCCTTTGTGCGCACTGATGAGCAGTAGCTGCTCCCTGCTGCTGAGCTGCAGCGTTTTACAGACAGGAGCTCTCAGCACCGCCACACGTGAAAGCGTAGGAGGGAAACTGAGGAAAATCCACCTGGAAGAGCATGGGGATGGCAGGATTGCAGGGAGCAGGGCACGGAGCCAGCAGGGCCGATAGGGGCAGGGCGGCCATATGGGGTTACGGAGCTGACCCACAGCGGGAGCTCATCTCCCAAATCCAGCTCTGGAGGTTCCAGGAAAGGCGAAGCCCCACAGTGAGCGCCCTGGAGCAGAGCACTGGGGGGTGTTCTTTAGTGCAGCTCCACTTTAGCCCTTGGCCTGTGCCCAGGGATGCTCACGTTTCACCCGCTCTCTCCTTTCCAGACCAGCGTTCCTCCCAGACCCCAATGACGGCAGCCTATACATCCTGGGGGGGAAGAACAAGGAAGGCTTGATGGTGAGTGGGGCTGGGGGCTGCCTGCATCCTCCCTGCCACCTGGGGGCTGCAGACAAGGCAGAGCTTGAGGGGTGAGCATGGAGTTGGTTGCTCCAGCTTGTCCTTGTCACCAGAAAGGTATCAACTGGGATCCGTCCTTCTCCACTGTTCTGTCCTGAGCCATGAGGACAGGGGAGGAGGAGGAGGAGCTGTGCTGGGACCTCTCCTTCCCACCCTGCTCCTGACAGCAGGAATGCTGCTGTTGGGCAGGCCCCACATCCTCTCCTCTGTGTTCTTGCAGAAGCTCCCGTTCACCATCCCAGAGCTGGTCCAGTCCTCGCCGTGCCGCAGTTCGGATGGCGTGCTGTACACCGGTACGGAGGAGCAGGAGGAGGAGAGGGGACCCCGGGAATGCATCCATGGAGGGGAGACCGGAGGAAGCCTGGGGGTGTTTGTCAGGAATGGGCACTGGGGCTGCGGAGACTTGGAAATGTGTTCTCATCGCCAGGGAAGAAGCAGGACACGTGGGTCATCGTGGACCCCAGGTCAGGGGAGAAGCAGACCACGCTCTCGACAGAGGCCTGGGACGGTCTGTGCCCATCCAGTCCCCTGCTCTACATCGGCCGGACCCGTAAGCCAGCCCTGCTCCCTGTCCGCATCCATCCCTCCGGCGGCGGGAGCGGGGCGCTGGAGGTGACCTCGCACCCTGCTCGTGCCCCAGAGTACGTCATCACCATGTATGACACCAAGTCGCGGGAGCTGCGCTGGAACGCCACCTTCTCCGAGTACTCAGCACCGCTCTGCGAGGAGCGGTACCACTACAGTGAGTGGGCATGGCCGGCGGCAGGGATGCACTGGGGGTGCACGGGGACAGAGCCCTGCAGCAGCACCGCGGCATCGGCCCTCCTCTGCCCTGCCCAGAAATGGCTCACTTCGCGTCCAGCGGGGACGGGCTGGTGGTGACGCTGGACAAGGAGAGCGGGGAGATGCTGTGGGCACAGAACTACGGCTCGCCCGTGGTCGGCATCTACGTGTGGCACCAGGACAGCCTGCGCCGCGTCCCCCACCTCAACCTGGCCATGGAGACCCTGCGCTACCTCACCTTCCACTCGCAGGATATCCACGTCCGCCAGTGGAGCCACCAGTCCTTGAAGGACTTCACCAGCACCAAGACCCAGCTGCTGTACGTGGCTCCGGCCCTGGTGGCGTTCGCGCTGCCTGTGCCTGGATCTGTGAGGGGTGGAAGGCTGAGGCTTGTCCCTGCCTTGCAGGCCAGCGCTGTACGTGGGGAAGCACGCAGCCAGCTTCTATGTCCTGACATCCCTGGTGCACAGCAGCGTGGCGCTGGTGGTGAGTGCCCGCGCCGGTGCGCTCGCGCGGTGGTGAGCTGGCTGCGTGGTGCTCCACGAGCTGTGGGTCCCAGCCCCAGGGCATCACGCTGGCCAGGATCGACGGCCCCACCACGGAGGAGGTGACCATGAGGGAGTCGGGGGAGTGCGAGATCACGCCCAGCACTGACGTCAAGTACCCGCAGGGCAGCATCACCGCGCCCCGCAACCAGTGGCTCCTCATAGGTGCGGACCCGCGTCGGGCTCGGATGCGTCCCTGGGGTGCCCTGGGGAGGGGAGCTGAGCCGATGGTTGTCTCTGTTCTCCCACCGCAGGGCACCATGAGCTGCCCCCCGTGGTCCACACCACGATGCTGCGGGCGTTCCCAGAGAACCTGCGGAAGACAACAGAAACCATCATCCCCAGGGCTCCGTCGGCCAGGACCCTGTTCGATGATGTGAGCGGCGCAGCTCTGCGGGGTCCCACCTCTGCACTGGGGGAACCTCAGCCAGGGCTGGGTCACTGAAGGGCTGGGGCTGGGTGCTGGGTCCCCACTGTGGGGTCACACAGAGAGGAGGTCCCAAACCCAAGTGCTCAGCATCCGTCCCCTCTGGTGCCAGCCCAGCCCCGGTGTGTGTTGCAGTTCCTGGCCCCAAGCAGTGCGGAGGAGCCGGCCATCCGCAGCGAGGAGCAGTTCCCATCGGATCCTGCACCGGGGGAGCAGATTGAGGTGTACCCTGATCCCAGTGCATGGGACCTGGTGATGGCTGCTGTGGGCACGGCTCTGCTGGGCGGGGGGGTCCTGCTCCTCCTGCTCACGGTGAGTGGTGGCGGTGCACGAGCCCACAGCTCCCGAGGGGATGGGACTCCCTTTCTGATCATCCCCGTGGCTGGGGCACGGCGCACACAGTGCCCACACCGAGCCCTGCTCTGGGCGCTGAGCGCTGCCGTGGGCGGTGTTCCAGAGGCTGCAGAGGCAGCACGTGGAGCAGCAGCAGCAGCTGGAGAAGCGGATTCAGCTCCTGCAGCAGCAGCAGGAGATGCTGCTCCCGAGCCGGGCCTCCGGGGAGGCTGCTGTGGAGCCGGGGCTGAGCCAGGGCAGCGCATCCCGGCACTCGCAGGGCCCCTCGGCCCAGCAGACGGACCTGGCTAATGGGACAGGCAGCCCGGATCCCGCTGCCCCGGCGGCCAGTGCAGGTGTGTGCGGTGGGAGCGGGCAGGGTGTGAGGGGCTCTGTCACCTGAAGCAGGAGCAGGGATGCCTGAGATGAGCGGGCTGCAGCCCCACTGAGATGGGAGGGGATGCAGGATCTGCTGCTGGGGAAGCGTGGGCTACAAAAGCAATTGCAGGAGTAGAGCCCAAGAATCATCGAGCTGGTTAAAGAGCTGGTGTCCTTCCTATAGGATCAATGCTCACAGGTTGAAGGATGGCTGTCCTCTCTTCCTCTGCAGATGCAGAACCAGACGTGATTGTAGTTGGGAAAGTTTCCTTTAACCCCAAGGATGTGCTGGGCCACGGAGCTGGAGGAACCTTTGTCTTCCGGTGGGTGTCCCCAGGGTGCCCTCATTCTGCTCCTCTTCTCCCTGGGAACTTTTGAGGTTGGATTGCCGCCTTCCCCTTCTTGTGGTCCTCATTGTATGGGTGGGTACCCAGGGCAGGTCTGACCCTCACACCACTGCCCCATGCTCTCCTTCCTTCGTGCCCCAGCTCGAGGCTCCCCTGGCTCTGAGCCCCTTTCCCGGCACTAAACACAGCAGAGAGCAAAGGGACATTATTGCCCTGCAGCAAGGGGAGCCCGAGCCCCCCGTGTGCAGCACAGTGCAGGGATTCCTGCCTGCCCATGGCTGCGACAAGCCTTTGGAGCCGCTCTAAGGTGACCCATGCTGAGGACCCCGAGGGTCCTGGCTGGGCTGGGCTCCGGCCCTGGAGCATCGTGCACAGGCGCAGACGGCAGCGTCCCACGCAGGGGACGGTTCGAGGGCCGGAACGTGGCCGTGAAGCGCCTCCTGCCCGAGTGTTTCCACCTCGTGGACCGCGAGGTGCGGCTGCTGCGGGAGTCGGACGAGCACCCGCACGTGGTGCGCTACTTCTGCACCGAGAGGGACAGGCAGTTCCACTACATCGCCATCGAGCTCTGCTCCGCCACGCTGCAGGAGGTGAGCCCACGGCCGCGGGCACCGGGCTGCTGCTGAGGGCAGTTCGCTGCAGGGGGAACGGACGCTGGCCTGGAAACAGCAAGGCTGGGGCGCAAATGGCCTCCACATGGGGCTGTCTTGTTCCCCCTCTGCCAGCCCAGCGAGCAGCACCTCCTGGCAAGCCCTGCTTCCCTGCCCCAGCTCATCTCTTTCTACCTCTGGTTCCAGTACGTGGAAAGCGCCAGCTTCGACCGCCGTGGCCTGGACCCGGTGTCTCTGCTGCGCCAGACCATGTCGGGGCTGGCTCATCTCCACTCCCTCAGCATCGGTGAGCGGCGGCGCGGAGCATCCTGGCTCGGTCCTGTCCCCACGCAGCAGTTTGGGTGGGTGACACCGAGCGCTCTCTCTTGCAGCCCATCGTGACCTGAAGCCCTGTAACATCCTCATCTCTGTCCCAAGCCCCCACGGGCAGATCCGAGCCGTCATCTCCGACTTCGGCCTCTGCAAGAAGCTGCAGGGGGGACGACAGAGCTTCAGCCTCCGCTCCGGCATCCCTGGCACCGAGGGCTGGATCGCGCCTGAGGTGCTGCAGGAGGCGCCAAAGGAGAACCCGGTCAGTGAGACATGGATCCCCCCTGGTGCTCCTTGAGCCACCCCAGTGCAGAGCCCCGGTGCTCCGTGTCAGGACCCACCCGAGCCCTGTGCCCAGCACTGGGCACCTCATCCGAATGCAGTCCTTGGGAGTTCGGGATGGGGAGGTTGGAGAGGGCCATGGCTTGCTCCGGAGGTCACCCTTCTGCTTGTCTGCTTAGTGCGGGGAATCCTGTTCCTGCTGGAAGCCGGTTGCTGTACTGGTCCCATGCAGGGCACGTACTGGTGCTGGCAACATGTTCCACATACCCTCATGGTGGGCTTGGTTTGCACAGCAGGGTGAGACCTGGTGTGTCCATCTGGCCATGACGTCCTGACTTCTGTCTATGCCCCTGAAAGCCTCTTCCCTGATCAGGACCTGGAGTGATGCACGTTCCAGCTGCCTGTAGCCAGTGACCAAGTGTTCACATACAAGAGTGGGGAAGCAGGGAGGTGGAAGCTTTCCTTGCTTTTTGCCATGAGGATCCCATCTCCTTCCCCGCTGTGTGTTGCAGACGTGTGCTGTGGACATCTTCTCAGCCGGCTGCATCTTTTACTACGTGTTGTCAGGGGGACAGCACCCGTTTGGGGACAGCTTGCGGCGACAGGCCAACATCTTGTCAGGCTGTTTCCAGCTGAGCTGCCTGGAGGAAGAAGCTCATGGTGAGACCCTTCCCAAGGGCACAGCCCCATGGTAAAGCCCTGAGCCGAGGGGCGCAGCTCCGGGTCCTGCTCGGGGGGTGTTGGTTCTCCCTTGTGTTGTTTCGCCTACCAGACAAGCTGGTTGCGAGAGACTTGATTGTGGCAATGATCAGCCCCGAGCCGCAGCACCGACCCTCGGCCCCCGTGGTCCTTGTGCATCCCTTCTTCTGGAGCCAGGAGAAGCAGCTGCAGTTCTTCCAGGTGAGCGGGCAGTGGATGCAGGTGTGCTCTGAGCGAGAGCTGGAAATGGCCGTGTTCAGGTCGATGTGCTCATTTGAACTGCTTTGGGAAGGGGTGGGGGGTCCCTGGGTCTGTGTCCCCCTTGGCACGGGCTCTGTTCTCTGGCGCGGGCAGTGCAGTGCCCACCCCATCCCTGCTCTTGGGTGCAGGACGTCAGCGACCGCATCGAGAAGGAGCCCGCCGAGGGGCCCATTGCCTCTGCCCTGGAGGCGGGCGGGCGGGCGGTGGTGAGGACCAACTGGAGGATGCACATCTCCCTCCCGCTGCAGGCCGGTGAGCGCAGGGGCAGCGCTGCCCTGGCTGTGCCGCAGCCTCTGCTGCCATGGCTGCTCCGGGGCAGCCCCTCGCCCGGCCACGTCCCCCTCACTCCGCACCTCTCCTGCTCTCCCCAGACCTGAGGAAGTTCCGCACCTACAAGGGGGCCTCGGTGCGAGACCTGCTGCGGGCCATGAGGAACAAGGTACGTGCCCCCCACCCCGGCTCCCTGCTCCCCAGGTGCCCCCGGCGCCGCTCACTGACCC
This sequence comes from Coracopsis vasa, assembly GCA_026283785.1. NCBI lineage: Eukaryota > Metazoa > Chordata > Aves > Psittaciformes > Psittacidae > Coracopsis > Coracopsis vasa. The sequence continues at coordinate 12,044 of JANHGB010014991.1, read as the reverse complement.
CCTCCTGCAGAAGCACCACTACCACGAGCTGCCGGCCGAGGTCCGCGCCGCGCTGGGCTCCGTCCCCGATGCCTTTGTGCTCTACTTCACCTCCCGCTTCCCCCGGCTGCTGCTGCACACGCACGGGGCCATGAGGGTCTGCGCCCACGAGCGGCTCTTCCACTCCTACTACTGCCAGGGGCCGGGAGGCGATGGGAAGTGAGCAGGATGCGCACCGGGACCATGCCAGGCTCTGCAGGCACTCGCCCCTGGAGCACCCCGGGGGCTCTCCGGTGTCCCTGTCCCCTCCATGGGATGATGGGGGGCTCAGGACTGGGTTGCCCAGTGTCCAGGTGGGTTACAAGCAGCATGACCCAGAGGAGCTGAGCACAGGGTGGCACTGCTCCTGCCCGGGCTCTCCCGAGCCCAGGAGGGACCCCCCGGGGCACCCACCTTTGCAAATGCTTGCCTAAAAGCACCTACATCAGAGAGCCGCAGTGAGTGCCCGTGGACACGGTGCTTCGGGAAGGAAGAAGCAAACGTGTTGTGTTTGCCTGAGGGTGGCTGCAGAGCAGGGCACCAGCAGAGCAGCACAGCCAGGCTGGGGCCAGATCCCAGCAGGGTGTGCACAGGGGATCAGGGAGCTCAACCCCGTGCCATGTGCCTGGGAGGGCAGCTCTGAGTGCACCCAACCTGGCTGTGACCTGGACTGATAACTTCTTGATAGCATCAGACTGGTTGGGGTTGGAAGGGAGCTTAAAGCTCATCCAGCTCCAACCCCTGCCGTGGGCAGGGACACCTTCCACTAGAGCAGCTTGCTCCAAGCCTCAGTCTTGACAGACTGGAGGTGATCCCTCAGCGCAGCCAAGGCACCGCAGGTCAGCTCCTGGCACCACCCCAGGGCTGCTGAGGACAAGGCAGCACCGGCCTGGAGGGGGGCCAGGGACCTCCAGCACAATCCCAATGATGAAGTTTTTAACCTCAGCTGGGCTGAGAAATGCGTTTGTCCCTTTTGGTCACTGCAGCCTGTGACTGGGCCCAGCCCTGGGCAGAGTGGTGCAGCTCTGGGAGCAGTTGTCCCAGGACACCAAGGCGGGGATCACCTCAGGGATCCTCCCATCTCTGTACCCCACAGCCTCCCTGCTGCCCCAGGGCTGTTCTGGTTTATAGCATCCCCATGGGCATGTATTTAATGCAGCAAGGTTTCCTCTTGGGAATGGCAATAATTGTGTACAGTGTGATTCCTCTGTGCTGGGGTGTGGGATTTTGTCATGCGGGTAACAAGGGGTTTGTACCTGGTTTCTTTTCAGGATGCTGTATGGTCTAGAGCCTTTTATACTAAATGTTATTAAAAAACAACTAAAGAGCTTGTCCTGCTTAAAACCAAACTGGTTGGAGAGCACCAGGAGGTGCTGGCAGAGACAAGAGCAGGGGGAAACCCAGGGCACTTCACTGGGCTCCTGCAAAAGCCTACACATAGCAAATAGAGCCAATGATGCAGGAGATGAGGGCCATTAGCGTGCAGTCCTGCTCACAGCACAGCCCTGGTTCCCCAGCACTGGGAAAGTAACTTAACCCCACCAAGTTTATGAGAAGCATCTCCCATAATGACTTAACCCCCTCCCCACATCCTCCATCCGCCCCATTTCCCTCTTGCTCTGGGTCGAGGTGGAGCTGAGTGAGGAGCAAGCACTGAGCACGAGCTCAGGCAGAGCACAGCTCTTACTTGGAGGGGAAGCCAGAAGCAAGGTGCTGCTCGCGCACAGCAAGGCACAGGGACCCAGGTCAGGCTGGACAGTACACCAAATAGTCTTTATTCAAGTTCTGCAATATACAAAAGTTGAGGTTTGATGTAGATTAATTTGTTTTAAAAGGCTGATTGCTCAGTCTCACCCTGGGCATGTTAAATAGCTTACCTGAATGTCTCAAAAGGGAACAAAGGCCACACAGACGTGTACAAATAACGTACACGATAGTTCTGCTCTCCCCATGCTTTGCTCTCAAAAGGCCCAGGAGCCTCAAAGAAGGTGGTTTTTGAGCTTTGGGAAGTTAAAAAATAACCCCACTAGGTATGCAGTTAAAAAATGTTTTCTATTACAAGTGGGGAGCAAGAAACCTTTGGGTACCAGAGTGAACAACGCTGTTCCCACAGCATCAGGCACTTCCTTGTGGCAACCAGACCATACCCAGGGGTGGGAACCCAGCTGTGTGGAGGGAGTGTGAGCAGGGATGCTACCAGACTTCTCCATCCACAGCTGGGATGGTTTGGCACAGATGTGGAGTCCATCAAGAACAAGGTCTAAGCAGAGGGTTTCGGAGCAGCTGAGCCAGACTTGGAGGTGAGGAGCTTCTCCACCATGGTGCGAGCGTAGCTGAGCCGGCTGGCCAGCTCCTTACAGCACCCGTGCTCCTCGATGAGGCTCAGCTTGTACGTGCGGAAGTCCCGTTTCTCATCTATGTACGTGACAGCAGCCATAAGAGGGCACAAGATGACCTTGGTGTGGTCCTGTGGGGAGAGAACACACAGTCACCCTGAACTCTCTGCTCCCGAGGACCATCTCAGCACCAGCTGGGGCATCCCAGCATTCAGGAACTGCAGCAAAGAGGAACAAATCAATGTGGCCAACCAGACTGTGCACGGCCTTCCTCCTGCTGGACACAGCCCTTCACAAGCAAGGTGTGTCTGCATGGCATGCACATACCCACAATGGAAGCAAGGAGCTCACTGGGCAAAGCTTTGGCTCAGGCCATACCCTCCTCCTGCCCCTCACACATCACTGTGCGTAGCTGGAGCTACAGCCCCGGAGCAGCTGCCTCACCTTGAAGAAGTTGATCTGCACGGTGCCATTGCTGAGGTGCAGGGTGATGGCTCTGCGGGTGCGGAACCACGTGCAGAGGTAGGGCAGCCGGGCCAGCTCGTCCCCCTCCCGAGGTGTGATGTTGGCGCCCGCCTTCAGCAAGTGCTCGCTCATGTAGTTCCGGAAGTATTTCAATAGCTCTATCTGCGGGTGGGAGAGGCTGTGAGCAGGCTGAGGGGGAGCACAGGGGCTGCTGTCACAGCCCCAGAGCCCCCTCACAGCTCAGAGCCCGAGGTGTCACTGCACAAGCTGGTGCAAATCCTGATACTCAAAGTTAACTCCGTCTGTGACACTCGAGACTCGCTTTGCTGACACTTTGGTACATACAAGCCACACAAGCACTTATTTCTGTGAAGTTGCTCATAAATGAGCCTCAGGCAGCAACCAGAAATGAACACTCAGAGCTGCTGGGGTCTGCCCCTGGGGCTGTGTTTTACCAGCCAGGAGGAAGCCTGCAGAACGCCAGTGACCCTGAGTTACAGCTGCTTCTTCTGGCCCCCCTGCCAAAGCCCAGCAAGGCTGGCACCAGCCTCACCATCAGCCCCCCAGGCAAGGCTCCTGCCCCAGGCACTGACCTTCTTGTTGAGGGCAGAGGGGTAGGATCTCACAGTGAAGTAGGACTCGGTGCCTTTTTGCTCAATGTACTGCAAGCTGTCCCCGTCGCTGTACATTATCAGATGAGTGGAGTCGTTGAAGAGAACTCCAACACTGTTGTCACACAGCTGGTAACCTAGTGCAAAAGAGAGCTGCCTGTTAGGCCTTCAGATACATGGGACCACGGGTTGTGTGGAATACAAAGGCAGATTGTATCATCCACGGGCTCCCTGACAGCCACCCCCCCAAGTGTCTGCCAGGTCTTAAGTCTCCCATTTGGTGAGGTCTTCTGGATTTGTCATCCTCCCTTATACATCCCCTGCTGCAGAAACAACTGCAGCTGCTACGGTGGGTGCCTGTGCTCCCTCATCAGCCATCTTATCCAGCTGATAGCCATCTCCTCCCTTAAGGTGGCCAGGGCTGATGTTCAGTGACCACTGCTCTGGATTCACCCACGATTTGGTAATGTTTCTGGCAGCAATCTTACATACACACTATTGACTAAAGAACCAGACCTGTGCAATGCCCAAACCCAAGCTTCCCCAGCTTCTTCAGAGACTAAAAAAGGCTGAAATATTGCCCCCATGTCATTTACCTAAACCATATTTATCCGAGTAGTCCACCCATTTGCTAACCCAGAAGATGGGAATGCAGGCTGGGTCCTCAGCTTCTTCTGCAAAGAGGAAAGGAGTTTGTTAGGCTGACATTTCACAGCACCCTGTGCACCCCAGCGAGCCCTGTGCACCCCAGTGAGCAGGCAATGCCTAAAGGAAGGTAAGCAGCTACTCACCTTGCCTCACCACCAGTCTTTCAGAGGGCTTGGCCAGGTTGACTGCAGTCAACTGCTGTAACATGTCAGCTAAATGGGTGTCAACAGCATCTCCCAGCTCCCGCAGCGCAGCAACATCTTCCTTCTCAGGCAAGCTCTCCAGTGCTGGGCCGTCTCGTCCTGGGCCAGGAAAGAAAAGACATTGAATGAGTGACCAGGTTCCTATAGGCACCAGATGCACATCCTACCCTAGCTATAGAAAACATGACACATAGCACATAGCTAGAGCTAGTGCTGGCAGGTCCTCCCTGCTTTGGTGCTGGGCAGAGTGAGGAGATCTCTCTTGCTCACAGAATGCTCTAGGTTCTCTTAAGACCTGGGAGAAGAGGTGAGGGATCACCACATCCCCATGGATGGCTTGGGACATTGCTGCAGCCCAGCCCACCTCCAGAGGCTCACACTTACCTTTGTTGAGCTCAGTCAGTGGCTTTCGCCCGCCCAGCTCATGCCCACTGGGAGCAATGGAAAACCTAGGAGCAATGGTGAGGCAGCTGGTGGGCAGGCGGCTGGGGATGTATCCCGACGTGAAGAACTCGTCATTCAGCAACTCGTCGATTGTTGGGCGCGTGGCAGGGTCGGACCTCAGCATCTTCTGGATGAGGTTAGCAGCTACGGGGTTGATGTGCTGAGAGGAGACAGAGACAAGAGTCAGGCGACAACGTGCATGAGTGGATGTGCAACCCAGGGGAAGTTCTGCTTGGAGCAGAGCTCCTGTGCTGCTCCCAAGTGTGTAAAGCCTGGAGTCAACTGACTTTAGCAAGAGAACTCACAGCAGTACGATGAGCTGGGGACCTGGCCCAAGACTTATGGGCTTGAACACACCCATTAAACCCCACACACCAACCGCCCAGCTCAGACTTCTGCTGGACTGAGGGGCAAGGAGCTGCTGGCTCACTCCACCATGACCTGAAACATCCCCTTCACAGCACTCTGGGAGCTCACCGTTACGTGAAAGCCCGTTAAGTGCTAGAAATAGGATGGGCAGCAGAAGGCTAACCAAGAACTGCTGCAAGGTGAGATCCACCCACAAGAGCCATACCTTGGGGATAGTATATTGGTTCTTCTTGATTCGGATGTAGGTTTCTTTCAGAGAAGGTGTTTCAAATGGCGGTTTCCCCACCAGCAGAGTGTACCTGTGTGTTTACAGACAAAAGGGGATCAGTTCTGCCACAGACACTCTGGGACTTGTGCGCAGTGACCTTATCCTAAGCACACCCTGGGCCTTCCCTATCAAAGGGAGCACACTCAGCACTGGACATGCAGAGGTGCAGACTGGCCCTGGCTGCTGCTCAAAGGGAAGCTGGGATCTAGCACCCTCTGGAGAAAGGTCTGGATAGGAAGCACAGGTTTTTTTGGTAAATGCCTCGAGACAGCCATGCTGTACAGACACAGCGGCACCAGTGCCTGTGGAGCACAGGGTTTGCTGCTGGCATCAGGCACTCTGGAGACAATGAGGAGCTTTTGCTCAGATCAAAACCTGGAGGAGCCAAAGGAACAGGACCACAGTGACGAACTGCCCACCCCACAGCTGTACAAGAAGAACCTTGACTTACGTGATGCAGCCGATGGACCAGATGTCCACCTCGAAGCTGTGCCCCTTCTGTCCCAGCACCTCTGGAGCAATGTAGTTGGGGGTCCCACACAGGGTCATCTTGCGCTCGCCATCATACTCTACTTTGGTGGCCAGGCCAAAGTCACCTGTGGGAGACAGGGTTTGACTGGAGATGCCCTGAATGGCTGGTCCCTGGGGTGGTGTCCCACGGGGGCAGCCATGGGAGGCTGTTGGGGAGGGCATCACACCACGGACACGTACCGATCTTCACCTCCATGTCGTCGCTGAGGAAGAGGTTGGCCAGCTTGAGGTCGCGGTGAATGATGCGCTGGTTGTGCAGGTACTGGCAGCCCAGGATGATGTGGCGCAGGTAGTACCGCACCTCGGGCTCGCTCAGTGCCTTCCGCCGCTTGTGCAGCTCCAGCAGCGACTGTGGGGGGACAGAGCAGTCAGCACCAGGGACAATCAGCACCGGGGGACAATCAGTACCGGGGAACACCGACCCACACCCCCCCACCCCGCGGGTCCCGCCGCCCCTGGGGCATGAGGGGCGTCGCGGAGCCCTCGAAGCTGCGGTGGGTGAAGGGGGGGTCCCCGTGTGTGGGGTCACCGCCGCGGCAGGTTTTGGGGTGGGGGTCGGGGTTGGGGTGGGTAATCGGGGGGTCTCCACCTTTTGACCCCCTGTCGCTGTGCAGGTGACTTGGGGGACCTGGGGTGCCAGCGGGGGGAACGCAGCCCCTCGCGGGGTGTGCTCGGCGCAGATCAGGGAGGATTACATTGCCCCAGAGGCGTTCAAGTGAGGCCGGGTTGTCCGGGCGCGCTCGGGGGGCAGACACTGGGGGCAGAGCTGCTCCGGCTCCAGCCCCTCTTTGGAGAGGGCCCGTTGGGGCCCCTTTGCGACGGTGTCCCCGCGGGGCCGCCCTTGGAGCCCCCTGAGGGCCAGGGCGTGGGGCCGGCCCCGGGGTGACACCGGCAGTGACAACGTGGCCGAGGCGTCCCATAAAGGCTGCGGGTGTCTGCGGGTGAAAGGAGAGGCGAGGCGAGGACGCTGCTCCTGCCTGGGGCTCTCCCGCCCGTTGTGTACACGGGGAAGGTCACAGGTTCAGGTCTGGTCTGTGAGACTTGGCTCCCCTCCATCTCCCGGCAGCCCTCTTCTTTTATTTTTCCTTTCCTTTTTCTCCCTTTCTGGGGAGGCTCTTGCCCTCAGGGGAGGTGTGAGACACACACGTTTGTGTGGCGCACACTGAAGAGCTCAGAGGCCCTTTCTTCCCCCCACTCCAGAAGAATTAAGGATGCCGGCATCGGGGCTGGCTTTCGGGCTCTGGCGTGGCGGGGGCTCGCTGCCTTCCTTGCCTGGACATCCTCAGGAAAACCAATTTCCACGTTTTGTGCAATGACTCCAGCATCGGATTATGCTGCACATTTCTAGCCCTTTGTTGGCAGTACACGACTGCACATGCACGGCACTCGAAAAATCCACTCAGTGTATTTTATTGATTAGCTCTTGACCAGAAATAATTTATAATTTAGTATTTCGAGGCCGTTTCAGTCTCGAAATGAAAATCTTTGCCTTTTTGTGCCCTCCTTCAGCCAGCAAGGGTTTCTCCTCTCCCGTGGGGTAGAGCTTGCTGAGGAAGGGAGATGTGCGCAGCACCGGGAGCGCGGCTGTCTCAGTGGTGCAAAAGGACAAGGATTTAATGTTTCACCTAAATTGGCCTCGCGTTCAGGACAGGGGCTGCGAGCCAGTTAGAGCCACCAGAGGAAATGAATTATCAGGCAAGTTGTAATGATCTGTAATTGAGTATGGCCAGGACACGGGGCTGCTTTTCTCTTCTTTCTCCAAGCCGGGCGCTTGGGCTCGGTTTCCAGTGGAGGGTCTGTGTGTTGTGTGTGTGAGTCGCCATTAGGCTGCTCGTCAGCTGGAGGGGCTGCTGCGTACATGTGTGTGTGCGGAGGGGTCTCAATACGTGTGTTATCCCCCAAGTTGTCCTCTGTGTGTGCCCAAAACGATGTCATTTTTGTTGAGGGGGGGAAGCTGCTGTGAATAAGGGGCATTCATCCACCTGCAGCCCCGTGCTGCGGACCATGTGCCAGCTGCAAATCATCTCCTCCCCTGCAGTTGCAAGGTTGCAAAGTCCTCTCGTGCTCACTGCACCCGACTCACAGGACAGCACAGGCACAGCATCTGCCTTTGCCACCTCCAGAGCTGCTTCCCTCTAAATCATTAGGCCAGCTGAAAACATGCATTTTTCAGGAGGAAAGGGCTTGCAAAGTATACAGGTGGGTGAGGGATTCTCACGCTGTCTTAGAGCCCCCTAACAGCTTGTGTGTCTTTATTATGGATGAACAAGAAGGAAGGACCAGAGTTGGCTTCGTCTGGTTTATTCTCTTTGAGAACCGGGCCGTGTTCGAATTGAGAATCAAAATTTGCCTTCAGAGTATATTTACAGTACCTTTTTAATTTGAATTGCATCAAATAAAAGAAACCCAGAAGCTGCCTCATCTTTCTAGCACTTCCACTGAGACAAAGTTGATGTCCATGAGCCGTGTCCATGCCATGATGGAGGCTGGAGACCTGTGGATCATATTCCTGGGGCTCAGCCACAACGGAAAGGTGGTTGGGGACCAGAATTGGGTATCATGCCTGACACTGTGGTTTACTTGATATCTCCTGTGTGTGCGCTACCTAAAAAGGGATCTTTCCCTGCTTGCTCACGGAGGGAGCTGGGTTCTATGTGTTGCTCTTGACCTTGGGCGGGCCGGAAGTGGGGATGCGCCTCGCTGCCATCCTGCTGCACCCTGTGTGGCAGGGCTCCCATTCGGATTAGGGCCTGTGGGCGCTGATGCAATACCAGCCCCAGATGTAATGCAATAAGCCTCTTTGTCCCCTTTATCCGGAGTATTATGTAAATAAGATGGTATTTCTGGTCCCAGGTATGCTGTTCTGGGGATGGGTGGCAGCGGTCGAGCGCAGCTATGCCCTTTGAGTGTTGACACTGGTGCTCCTGGCTGTTTCCCCAGCTGGGGGCAAGGACCTGCCGTCACGTGCCAGCTCCCCACCGAAAGGAGGTGAAGCTGCAGGTGACCTTGCTAGGGGCTGGTGACAGTTTAACTGTGCTCGGTCACTGGTACACAGGCAACACAGTGAGCAGGTCGGCCTTGGGTAGTCTGCAGGAGATGGGGTGGTTTCCCACCAAGTTCAGAAGGAGGCCGGTGTTGATCTTTGCAGGCTTGCTGCAGGGTATGGACCCATGTTTCACAGCCTCTAGGCTGGCTGTGAGAGTCATGGGTCTGTTCCCAAACCTGCCCTGTATTTCTTGGCAGCTGATTGTGGTTTGTGGAGAGATGTTTTGAGAAGCACCAAAGTCCCCAAAGCACCTGGAAGTGGCCTGGGCTGTCCACAGCTCTCCCATGATGCCTCTTCTGATGCTCATGGGCACAGCTCAAGCGTGTTGGGCTCTGGGTATGGGCAGAGCTGGTCCCTTCCCCATGGACTTTGGCCACTTGTTGAAGGTCATCATTTGGATGCTTGTGCTGTGGTGGTAGAGGCTGAAGGGAGGTTGATGCCATTGCCTGGGAGTGCCTAACTCCAGCTGCCTTTTGGGGTATCTGGGCTATGTTCAGGAGCTCATGTGGGTGTGAAGGGCTCTATAAGACGAAGGGTGCATAGATGAGCTGGCTCAGAGCTCGTGGCTGCCCTGGGAGCTCATTGGTGGCCACATATAGCTACTGAGCTGAGGCTTTGGCCACCCCACAGCAGTTGGGCTGCTTGCGGCCGGGTTGGCTCAGAAAGGGATGGGGTGCTGCTTGCTTTTGGGGAAGGGAAAAATGAAAAATCCCACTGGGATGTGGCTTCTTTTTCCACACAATTACATTGAAAATGCTTTTTTCCTGCTGATCCTGGAGGATCAGTGCCTTGTGGTGTGATGTGTTTCAGAGGAAGGAGTAAGGTTTTACTCTGCCAATCCTACAGTAAAGAAGCGAGGGAATGGCTGCCTGTCTGGGGAACTTGCTCTGTGGCTCTAGTTGCTTCTGTAATTTGTGTTTTTTGAATTATATAATGTCTTTAAAGGAAACACCTATTTTCCTTCTGGGTTTTGGTGGAAAATCAGGGTTTGAGATGAAACCAAGAGGTTGCTTTGCTTTTGCTGCAGCTGAGTGTCCTTCACATGCACAAAAATTACTGACGTAGCTGCTTAAGCGTCAGCTCAGATGTTGTGTGAGGGGGGTGTGTGGAGAGAGGGTATGAAAGGATGTAAGTCCTTTTTTGTGCATGAATAAGGATAATTTCAGGAGAATCTTGATATTTTGTATTTAAACGTTAAATGCTCAACTTCTACAAATCATTTCCGTGTTTATCGTGTGAAAAAAGAAAGGACAAGGGAAGATAATGTTGTCCCTTTATGCCGCTCCTTCCCTGAGCACGCTGTGGGTGCAGGAGGGTTTTGTGGCATTGGATTTTCCCTCTAAGCTGTTTGTGGCCTCCTCGGCCACTCTCCCAAGGGCCGGAAGGATGGTACCTGTGTACAGCGCTGCCTCGCGCATGGTGTCTCGTCTCTTTGTGTGGCTGCGCCGATGTCGTGATAACGAAATGTTATCAGTAAATGTTTTTAATAAATTTGAGAATGTTTTTGATGGATTTGCTGGTTTGGTGGAATGGGGCGCTCGGGCTCGAGCCAGGCCAAAGATTTGGCCCGGAGTTCTTCAGGTGCTTCTCCAGTAGGAGAAAGAGTGGCTCTGAGGAGTCAGCTTTGCAGTTCTTAAAGGAGTGAAAATGAGGTGTGTAATGACTCTAGGCAATGTTAACCACCCTGAGCTCAACTGAAGAGGTAGAGTCTTGGTAATCTCCAGGAGAATCCCTGCTCCTTCCCCAGAGACTTACTAGCTGATGCCATGGTGAAGTTCCTTATCCTGAAGATTTCCTGTGTATTTTTTATGGGTTTCATGTCTAATCTGTGCCTTTCCCTGTACCTATTGCCGCAAGTAATTAAAAGTGAGCTACGACCACCAAAAGCAGCCCTGTACACTTTGATGCATGATTCTTGCAGGGTTTATTGTATTCCTTTCCATGCTGGCTAATTCACAAAATTCAGCAATTTGCAATGGGTCATTAGCGTGAATTAGCAACTTTCTGATGTATATCATAGCTCTGCAAATGTGCTTTATTAATCTGTGAAATACACCTATTTATTATCCCTCCCAGGAAATAAAAAAAGAGGGATTTCTTGGCATGGCACTCGCTCTGCTTGCATTTGTCCCTGTCTGTGTACGCCTTCTCTCCTCCTTTACTTCTCAGCCTGGCTGGTTTTCCCCCAAGTGTTCCCAGGCTGATGGTTGACAGCAAGAGAGATTACAGCAGCATCTACAGTCTTCATTCTGCTGCAAATCAAGCCTCCGCTCATGTAGCCAAGGTGCCCTAATTGGTTATTGAATGAAGGGAATTAAAGGCATTAATAGGTGAAGTGGCAGATCCTTCATTTCTGGAGCAGTGGAGAGATGCTTGTCCTCTTCTGAAGCCTGGGAAGTGGCCAAGGCTGCCTGCATGCTCTTCTAAAAGAAAACAAATCCCAGAAGCTTTGTCCCTTCCTTGGGAGCAAGTGAGCATCTGTCCGTCCTCTCTGTCCTGCACTGCTGTGTACCCCTCTGCTGCTGAGGGAGGGCTGTGTCAGCAGCCAGCTAATTCACAATGACAAATGCAGGCACGGCAGTGAGCTAAAAAGAATGGAGTTTGTTAACTTGG